>CAUYQG010036177.1:0-13725 GCA_963574415.1 Tarsius wallacei | reverse complement strand
TCCAGAAAACCAAACACGTGTTTTAATGAACAAAAAAACTACCTAAATGAATAATGAGAGGAAAAGCAAATATACCAGAACTACCCAAGTCTCACGTTAAAAAACTCCTTGGCCGGGCTCGGTGGCTCAGCCTGTAATCCCGGCATTTTGGGAGGTTGAGGCGAGTGGATTGCTTGAGGACGCGGTTTCAAGACCAGCCGGGGCAACTTGATGAGACCTCGTCTCTACAATAAATTCAAAAATTACCTGGGCGTGGTAGCATGTGCCTGTAGTTCCAGCTACTTGGAAGGCTGAGGTAGAAGGATCGCCAGAGCCCAACAGTTCAACAACAGGTCAACACTGGGGTGGCCATGAGCATGCCACTGCACTCCAGCCGGGGCAATGGAGTTAGACACAAACTCAAAAAAAAAAAAAAAAAAAAAACAACTCCTTGAAGGCAGTGGGGCTTAGAACACAGTAGAATAACTACTGTGCTGCCAACCTTACAATGGAATGAGAACAAAAGTAACATGTCTAAACGTATTACTAGAAGACTTAAAAATAATAATAGTACTCATGAAAAGAATGAGTAACCATGTCACTGGATGTTTGCTAATTCCGATACCACTATCCACATGTGAACAACTGCAGTCATGCTGACTCTGACCACAGTAATGTTTCAAAGACCTATTTATTCCTGTCATTTATCTCCCTCTGTGGCCAAATTACTGTCACATACAGATCTAGCCTTGGTGTGTTCTTAGCCTTTCAATCTCAGGCAGGATGTCCAATATACATAAACAGGAGAGGTGGGTGTTTGGATCAATGCAGCTTAATTATAATCCTGTTTTCTGAGTCTAGCTCATTTTCTTTCTCATTTATTCCAACAAAACAAGACAGTTGAGTCCTGAGTATTGCCTGTATATAGTCTAGTAACTATTTTTTTTTAATTATAGATACATTGGTTGATTGTCCATTTTAAAAGCCGAGGAGAAAGTTCATTTGATTTCATTTTAAACTGCATGATTGAAATGAGCTTATAAGCTTCTTTTTCTCCCTCCACATGATACTCTTGCTTTCATTGTGAAGACTACAATAAAATAAAGACACAAATGTAAAGAATTATTGGTTTAGATGTTTTTGGTCTTTCTTTCAAGCTATCTTTTGATGTTTGCCTCTAGAACTCCAATGCTGTAGCCACCGCGGCTTGAAGTATTTCCCCCACTGCCTGTGCCATTTTAAACATTCTCTTAGTATTAAAACAAATCAGAATCAGGAGGTATCTAATTGTGCTGGTTTTGATTTTGTCAATACAAAGTGAAAGATTAAAATAGAACAGTAACAACAAAAACATTTCTTAAAGCGGCAGTCACGGCAAACGATGAAAAGGCAAATACACTCAAAATCCAAAGCCTTGAAAACTTTAAAGAAAAACAAACCAAAAAACAAAAATCCACACAGACTTGCAGAAAAGTGCAATCATTACAGAGGTTTCTTCATAATTTCTTTATTAAAATGTTACTTTTGGGCAAAAGACAGGCCTGCGAAGGGTCTTCAAATACACCATAATTGTTTCCCCTGGAACATTCACAAGCTCACAGGTTACACGTGCCACTTTTGGAGGCAGCCGGTGAGGTCTGCAGTGGTCTGGGGCTTCCCCAACATGCCTCTTCTTCCGGCTCTGTTTTTTTTTCACACTTCTCAGTCACCCGAGGGCTGGACTCTAGTTTTTTCCTCTTGCAGAAACATAACTATCTCTCATGCAAAACAATAGTCCTAGGTGTCCCAGTCCCCAACAAAAGCCTCCACGGAGTTTGATTCTGAGGATCACTTAAATAAAACCATGTCAAGCATTATTCTGACTTTACTCTTGATGCACTTCTTATTTGTCATGGACACTTGCCACATCTCACTGTACATGGTTGCTAAGTGTGCTGCTATGAACAGGGATGAGTCTTCCCTGCTCAGGGCTTGTAATGTAAGTCATTAGTAGAAATTAGAGCAAAATCTCCACTTTCCCTGGCAATCTCCATCCCAAAGGTCTAGGAGCACCATTGCATCCCTGTTCTCTCATCCTCTATGAAAGTGGGTGGCAGGCAGACTCAAAAGTTAATAGATGTCTTTCCAAGACTGCCTGGGTCCATGAATTTTATCCCTTGGCAGACACCTTCAAAGTGAGCACTCCTCAACCCAGTTTTGTACTTCCTTTTCAAACTTCTTTGAGAAAATATAAATAAGCCAGGAGAGCAAGAGAGTGAGATGCTCAAGTGTGCCTCTTACAAACATGTCTAGTGCATGGGGAATGGGAAAATGAATTAGAGTGGGGAGAGGCTGAAGGCATGGTCAGGTGAGGCCTGATTCACACCTTGGCACGGACACATCACCTACCATTCTCTGGGACAAGTTTTTCAAGCCTCCAATTGGAAAATGTAGTTTGACCACAGAAAATTGTGCATTTGAACTGGTTGCTATAATCAACACCTAGTACAGACCTGTGTGCAGAGGTAGAATTGACCAGATGGGTAAGTGGAAGAAGAACATTTTGAGAAAAAGAGCAAAAGCATGTGGAGACAAGGGTGTGGTTGTGTGGCACATTTAGGGCAACTCCCTGAGGCTCACAATCACATGAGTGCAAAGGGCAGCAGGATGGCAGTGGGCGTCAGGAGCCAGACCATGGAAGGGTTCATGTTTCAAGCCAATAAGCTTCAGTCATTCAGGAGGAGCCTTGACAAAGGATTCTAAGCAGGAGAGTGAGATGCTCAAGTGTGCTTCTTACAAACATGTCTAGTGCATGTGGAATGGGAGAGCGGATTAAAGTGGGGCAAAGCTTGAGGAAAGGCCTTGTCCAAGTGAGAATGATAAAAGCCTGAACCAAGACTGTGACTGTGGAGTGGAGAGCAAGGGCAGGCACTTTCGACTCAGTTTTCCTCCCCAAGCACTGCTAGGTTTCTCTGCTTCCTTTTATAGACAAATGTTTTATGTGAGTCGATCATGAGAGTTTTTCATTTTTTTTCACCACCCGATCTGTCTCGAACTTACTCCAGAAACGCGTTTGTCCTCAACACCCCACTCAAACTTCTCTTGCCAAGTGTCCAGGAAAAACAACCTGGACTCTGTCTCACAGGGAACATCTGGAAACAGCATAGACACACCTCATTGTCGTCTTGCTTAGAGATCTGTAAGATTTATACCCTGGCACCTGCAGCCTCTTGGTTAAAGGCTGTCTAGGGTAAGGAGGAGATAAATTCCCAGGTATTACTGGTCTCTGTTTGAGAAGGCAATGTAGAATGCCACAACCTGGGACCAGTCCTCCTACACAGAGCTACAGTGTTGGCTGTTGGAAGAAAAAGCTCACGAACAGTCAGCCAGTGTGCGCAGCAGTGATACAGGCAGGGAGAACCCAAAATGTGTTCCCAGACCAGCAGTGGGAACTTATTGGAAATAATGTATTTATTATTAGAAATAATAAATGTTCTACCCACACTCCAAATTCCAAGACTTCCAAGTGACCATGTGCATTAAAGTTTGAAAAACACTTCATAAAATCTCTGTGATGAAACCACAATTGCATTATTCCTCTTTTACAGATAAGGAGAAGCCAAGAGATTTTGATCTTAACATTTTAATCTCATGAAATTCTGATTCCATATTATGAATATAAATCTTTAAATCAAAAGCATAACATTATGAATGAAATTATATGAAGATATTTTCTGTAGCACACTACACTTAGCCAATTTAATTTCTCAATTATTTGTTTAATGCATTGCACTTAAGTCTCTTACAATTGATTCAACTGAAATTAGCATCACAGGGGTCAATGCAATTTACTGTGTTACTTTTGTTAAGAAGTTTTAATTGTTGAATAATTTTATTTTGTCTGAGTCAAGCTTTTCAGGTCATATATTCAACTGTTTTGAAATTGGTTTGGTGGCTATTATTATGATAAAGTCAATTATTTTCAAAAATATCATTTCCAAATTTTGCAGAAGAAGGTCATCAGTCAATTTTTAGACATTAGCAAATTTTACAGTGAGAAATTGAAATTAATGTCTATGTTATTTATTTCTACCAGTTATACTGATCATAAATTACACAAAAATTGTACGTTTATCTTTATTTCTTAACTAACTCATTAGAAAAATTATAAGAAATTATTATCAAGTATCACACAATTGTCCTATAGTCAAAATTACTGACCTATTAAAAACTATTTTTTAGTGCATGAATTTTTCTATAAACTCTTACTCGTGAGATTACCTATAGTGTGGTCCTAATCCCTTCCAGAGTCGGTCTGGTAGATTTTTTTTGTCAATGTAGAATGTGGGAACCTTTGCTCTCAGAATTCTGCTGGCTTAAAACAATGTGGCACTTCAACAAAGTGATTTGTTCTATGTTTACTGATTGCAAACAATGAACAGATTAAATCTATGAAGGAAACAAGGGGATTATTGAATTTTCCAGCAGTGCATGCACCCAATCGCGTGTCTTTTTTTGTTGCTGTTGTTATGTGCTAACATTGTCCCAGTGGAGGAGCAAAGAGCACTTGGGAACAGATGTAAGGGATCTGGGCACCTGACAGGGATAAGTGTCCTTGACTCTGCAGTAGAATCTGGACACTTGTTCATCAATCTCATCTCTTCTTCCTCCTTGGCATACATCTTTACTGTCCTCCTGCCTCCTTTACAGTTTGTGTGCACTTATGACCCCTGTATCTTAATAAAATATGGAGGAAAAGGAGGCACACCCTTCAGGCTCAACTCCTCCACATAAAGTCTATGCTCTCGTCTCCTCTGGCTTTCTGGTACAAAGACAATTGCAGGGCACTTCCCAGAGCCATGGGGTTCAACAGGCAGAGCAACAAGAAAGAAAGGGTGTGGGGTCTCTGAGTCACTGCTTAAGGGCAGCTGCCCCACCTCCCAACCCCCGGAACACATGCTTTGGAATATTTATATGAGTACAAAATTCATTTTGGGTATTAAGTCTTTGAGATTTGAGTGTTTATTTGTTACAGCACCTGACATTATACTAACACAAGATTCAAGCTATGAAGTCCCATGGCAGACTCAAAGCATTATTAGGAGTAAATTGGTAGCCTCAAAGCAGCCTGATATGGAAAGGAAAAATCAAGCTTACATAGGTTAGTACTAGCCTAAGGCAACCCAGCTACTCTGGATAAAAACCAGTCTTCCTCTGTCTGACTCCTAGGCACAAACTAAATTATTGCAGAAAAAACATTCATAGTTATATTTTCTAAAAAGTTGAATATATGCTATTATATATTTACAGCAGTGAGTAAAAGTATAAACTGCAAAATGTCCTAACTACTGGATTATTTTCGTATTCATACATACACCATCCCTGCCAAGTACATGTACTGCTGCTTATTTCTGTTCTGGTGCCTGTTTCACGCTACCCAATGAAATGGACAGTGATTATTTAATTATTCAACTAGAAATCCCTGCTGCGCTAAGCTGCTTGTACCTAGACAAGTGCTCCAGACCTCAGACTGTCACCAAAACTTTCTGCTGCAAGCCACAGAAAGTTCTGCCCAGAAAACCATTGAAAGAAATACTTAAAAATTAGCTTTGAGAGGAATATAAAATTGAATGTTTACTGGAAAACAAGTTCTTCAGCTATGGCGGTAATATGCTTAGCAATGGGGTGTTTGACACTCATCATAAGTAGAAATTGTCCCCTAAGATATTGTTAAGGTTTGATGTGTCTTTCAAAGTTCATGTGCTGGACACTTAAACTCCGATGCAACAGTGTTGAGAAGTGGGAACTTGAAGGAGCTATTAGGTCATGCTTCATGAACAGATTAATGTTGTTTTCACAGGAGTGAGTTAGTTAACATGAGAGTGGGTTTCAGACAAAAAGGATGACCATGGCCCCTTTCCTCTGCCTCACATAGACATGTTCTCTTGCCCTTTTACCGTCTACCATGGGCTGGCACAGCAAGAAGTTCCCTGCCAGATGCAGCCCCCCTCTCTTGAGCTTCCCATCTTCCAGAATCATAAGCCAAGTAAATTTCTATTGTTTATAAATTACCTAGTCTGTGGTGTTATGTACAGCAGCATAAAACAGACTAAGATAGATATTGGCTGACTGTAACAAAGCATGACTTAAGGTCCAAGTCCATCCTAAACACAAGACATGGTTTAGCATTATGCTTCTTTGAATGTCACAGCATGAGCTCTTTTAAATGAAGTGGCCAATGCTTAAAGGTACATTTTAATGAATAAAAAAGTGCCCTGTAAGTGGTATGGACAAAATGTTACTCTTGATATTGTTTGCATTTGATAGAACATAGCATTAGAATAATTGCACATTTAGAACAACTTCCCTCCCAGCCCTAACCATTCACCATCCTACTCACAGGGCTCAACTCTACAGTGGAGGCCCTTGCCATAAACTTGGTCTTCAGGCATAGTAGGATATGGAAGAACAGTTATTGAGAACATGAGCTCTGGATCAGACTAAGTCCAAATACCTGTTCCTTCTCTTACTGTCTATGCGGTTTTAAACAAAGTACTTAATCTGTTGTTGGTTTATGTGTGGCTAAAAATAATGATTCCAGCAATGATTTGTAGACCTTCACAAGTTAATTCTAAAATGTACATCAAATGTGAATGATCTAGAAAAGCTAAAACAGTTTTGAGACACAAGAATTAAGTGGAATAACTCACTCTCCCTGATGTAAATGCTTTACATCAGCTGCAATAAATACAACAATGTGGTGGGTAGAGGAATAGCATGTAGAAAAATGAAATTGAATTGAGGACCCAGAAATAGATCTAACCCAGAAGTAGACCTATATAGGTATGACTAACTTATTTTTGACAAAGTTATCAAAGTTATTAAATGAAAGTAGTACAGTCTTTTCAACTATGTTTCTGGAGCAATTGGATATCCAAAGGCAAAAAAAAAAAAAAAAAAAACCCTTTAAAACTCACACCTTATATAAAAATTAACTCAAAATGAATCATGGACTTAAATGCAAAATATTAAAAAGTATAATACCTAGAAAAAACTCATAAAAGGAAAAAATTGATAATTTGGACCTCAACAAAATTAGAATATCTTGTTCTGCAAACAAATTGTGAAGTAGACTAAAGAAAGCTACAAATTGGGAGAAAATATTTATAAAATAAGCATTTAACAAAGGACTAGAATACATAAGGAACTCAATACTCAACACTTTTAAGAAACCTAATTATAGGCTGGGCTTGGTGGCTCAGCCTGTAATCCCAGCACTTGGGGAAGCTGAGATGAATGGATTGCTTGAGCCCGCAGTTTGAGACCAGGCTGGGCAGCTTGGCGAGACCTCGTCTCCACAATAAATCAAAAATTAGCCTGGCGTGGTAGCATGCACCAGTAGTTCTGGCTATTTGGAAGACTGAAGCAGAAGGATCACTGGAGCCCAGCAGATTGACATTGGGGTGGCCCTGAGCATGCCGCTGCACTCCGGCCTGGGTGACAGAGTGAGACTCCAACTAAAAAAAAAAAGAAATTTAATTATAAAATGGGAAAAAAATATGAAAACACATTTCACTGGAAAAGATATACAGATGGCAGATACATACGTGAGAAGATACACAATGTCATTAGCCATTAGGGAAATGCAAATTAAAAGCATAATGAGATATTACCATACATTTATTTAAATAACTAAACAAAAATAGTAATAAACACCAAATGCTGGTGAGATTGTATGAAACTGGGTAACCATACATTGCTGTTGGAAATGGAAAATGGTATGGCCATTTTGGGAAAGAGTATGACAGTTTCTTACAAAACTAAACATGCAACTACCACTACCCTACATCCAATTGTTGCAGTCTTGAGCATTTATCCTAAGGAAATGACGAATTGTGTCCACACACAAACCTGTATGCTCACAGCACCTTTATTCATAATAGCTCCAAACAGTAAACAACGCAAATATTGGTAAGTAGATAAACAAACTGTAGTACATTCCTACCATGAACTATTCCCCCCCTCACCCCCCCCACCCTCCCACCCCGTAATACAAGGAAACAAATTAGCAATGCATTCAACAACTTGGATAGATCTTCAGGAAATTAGGCCAGGTGAAAAACCAAGTCAATCTCAAAAGTTACATAGTGTATGCTTGTATATTTATGTAACATATTTGAAACAACACAATTTTAGAGATAAAGGACAGATTAGTGGTTGCCAAGGGTTAGGGGTTGGGAGTTAAGGGGGTGAGCATGGCTAAAGTTTTGTATTTTAATTGTGGTGGTAGTTACAGGAATCTATTCCATAAAATTGCACAGAACTGTAGGCACATAACCTACCCCCCCCACACACACATAAACAGGTACATAAAGAAAAATGATGAACTCTGAATAAGCTCTGTAAACTTTGCCAATGTCCATTTTTAAATTTTGATGTCACTCTGGAATTACATGAGGGGGGAATCCAAAAAACTGGAATCATCTTTTGGATGGCGAGCCCCTGGAAGTACAGGCTTCCCCTGTGAGGTAAGTACTCTAGGAACCCATGGGCATCAGTGTACCAGCCAGTGTTGTTGCGTTTGGCTTCAATGAATATTTTTTGGAGGATTCTTTCAGTGTGTTTGTCCATTCCATGATGTATGATTTACGAGCAGACCTGCTCACACTGTGCTGAGTTCAGCAGGTTTTTTCATTTTTTTGTTTCTGTTTTTTTTTTTTTTTTACCAAAACCGGCATGATCACTGTGCCCCATCTTCCCCATTCACCTGATCTCGTCCGAATGGACTTTTTTGTTTGTTTCCCCAGATGAAAAAAGTCCTTAGAAATGTTTTTGCTGATGTGGAAGAGGTGAAACAAAGAGCAGCAGCAGCACTAAAAAACATCAAAACTGACAACTCAAAAACTGTTTGGAATAGTGGGAAAAGTATCTGGATAGGTGGATTACTTAAGACAGAGAGTACTTTGTGACTGATGTTTAAATGTGTAAGGATAAGTACACAATTTTTTAATAAATAAATTCTGGGTTTTGGGGAGTCCCCCCTCCTATGTGATGTTACCATTGGAAAGAACTACACGAAGGGACAGAAATTCCCTACACATTTTGTGTAACTTCCTGTGAATCTATAATCATTTCAAAATTAAAAGAAAATTTAAATGAATTGAATTTTCATAGAAGTTGCATAAGAATTGGACTTAAAGCAAGAAAGTCCAAAATAAAGTTGTCTGTGGGGTTTTATTATTTGAGGACAGGAGGTATCCCCCTGAAAACATAAATGATTGAGACTTCATTGGAGCTGTAATTCGGCTTAAGTTTATTGTCTTAGTTACATACTAATCCACTGAAAATATTTTGTTGCTGACATCTCAGTGTGAACTTGTACCTCAGATCCTTTTTGAGAACTTTTTAAAATTTTTTCCTCTATCTCTCCCCCCTGCCGCCCTCTGTTTATCTCTCTTGACTCATTCTCTTTTGAACCAAAGGGAAAGGAGCAATTGCAATCTTTATATGATTTTTTTTCCGATCTCATCATATTACTACCCTGGATTTAGTTTATTTTCTATAAAGAAAAAAATCAAATGTTTGTTTATTAATTATATGCTGAAGTACTTTGAAACTCAGGACTTTACACTGGGTGTCTTGTTGAGAAATAAGTGACAAAATAGGAAGAATCTGGCTGCTAGCATCACTAATCTTCTGCCCTTTCACATTAACTGTTGATGCTCTTTGGAGAGCAATTTTTTATCTGTCAATAGTCTGCTAATGACTGTTTAGCCATATTTAAAAGTAAACTGGTACACTTCAGATATTTTCTTGATAAAGGCAAAAACGTTGCTACTGTGTCCAGTAATATTTTTCATTGTATCACTTATATTTTAGGAAATGTGTACCTCACCTAGAAAAATAAATGCCGGCTGTATTTCATTCACTTATATCTTGAAGGAGTATACCTGAACCCTTTAATTAAAGTTCTCCTTTCTAACCCTTCCCTATTGTCAAATCATGATAAGCACCCTCCCAAAATCTGCCCCAGAAAACAAAGGCCAGATTTATTGAAAGCCAATGTAAACAGGTGTGTCTACCATGCTGTATTTTTTAAAAATATCATCCTATCTACTTAAGGGATTTCTGCATCACTGGATAATCCTTCTATCCACACTGATTTATGATGCTCTGGCTTCTCCTTCCATCAGGAGGGATGGGTGCCCAAGATAGATGACTTCCCCTTCCTTTAAAGAAACATTCCCACTCACACATCTCTTCCTTGAAGCACTCAAGTGACACTGAGAGATATTCCTGTTTAGCAGGTCGACAGCAGCCTCATCTGTGGTTCATTCTGTGGCCTGTGTCCTACAGGCTCTGACTATTTGTCTTCCAAGCCAAATCTTTGCTGGAGTTCAAAGCAAAACTGTTTGTCTCTCAAGTTCAACATTCATAAATGAAAAACACTTGCTTTGTCTCTTCTGAGCGTTTAAAAGTAACACAAAACAAAAATTTAGATAGCCTGATGTCATATTAACAGTAACCTCTCACTTTAAAAAGAGAAAGAGCCCAGGGCCTTCCCAGGGCCAAGTAACTCTCAGCTGTAAAAGAGGCCAGGAGGGGACCCACAGGCCACTGCTACCCATGTGGGGAAGGAATTTAGCCAAGAGCTGAGAATGCTGGCTGGGAGCTCCCAGGGCACGAGGGCCCATCATTCATTCTGTAGCAGAGGGTTGCAGCATGGAAAACTCCAGACAGAGATGGAACGGAAGTCACAAATGGACCTCACAGGATTTGAGGACGGATGACCTGATGCCTAGGGAGCCATTGGCCTGAACGGCCTGTGCCAAGAGAGTAGACTTTTGCCACCAGCAGAGCATGCATCAAGGGAAAGTCTGACTCTCCAAGACCAGGTCAGTTGAGGCTCTGAAGGGCCGGAGGACACTATGTGTCTCCAGTGCCCTCTTAGGCGGTCATCTTGCCAGAACCTGATGTTACTTGAAACATGGGAAGGAGAAAGAAGATAGCAACACTCTGGAGAGTTGCTTGCCTCTAAAAGACTCGGGTAGCATTACAGAGGTTGAATGAATCCAGAAGTTGTTAAATCATCCCAGATTAGAATTAGACCCATGAACAAGATGTTTTATTTTTACCTACCAATGTTGCATTCATAAATTTAAAAGTTTGCAGATCCTTTGGTGGGATTTTTTATCTCAATAACCAGCAGGCAATTTTTTGCCAGGTAAGTAAGGTTTAGATTTTTAAGAGTTGGTTTCAGGTTCTGGTTATTTCTCTGGTTCCCTCCTCCTGGCCCCAACTTTCCACCATTCAATGTCTTCTCAGAAGTCATCTCTTCAAAGAAGCCATGAGGACCATTCTGTCTAAAATAGCACCCCCTCCCCACCACCCTCTCTCCTCTGACCATGATTAATTTATTCTTTTTCTGAGGTGTACCACTAGTGCATTTGCTTAACATCTCTATTCCAGACTAGAACAAAAGTCACCCAAGGGCAGGAACTGGATAATTTTGCTTACAACTGTTCCAATGCCCCTAGTAGATGCTCCATAAATAGATATTGACTAAATTAGTGAATCCAGTGTAAGTCCTTCAACTTCTCTTGATTTCGTCAGTTATAAATTGGTGATATATATTAGCGTCAATTGAAGAGTAAAGGAAAGGGAACCCAAAGACATACTTCAAGAGTTATAAATCCACAAGTAATTAGTAGTTTGTGTTTTGATTATTATTATGGACATATTTGACTCAGGGGGCCTCAAAGGATAGCAGCAAAATCCAAATGTGTTTATGCTGTGCTCACTGCAGGCAGCCTGCTCCTTCTTGTTTTGGATTAGCAATAGAGAGGGAGTCACTTAGCTACTGCAAATGCCTTTTAAAATTCAGTCTCCTTACCACTCCTTGTAGGATCTTGAATGATCTAAATTCTGCCTCCTTGGCGCTCTTCTAGTAATGCTATTGTTGTTCTTCAAGATGGAGGCACACTAACATCGTTTCTGTCACTTGAAGACTTATAGTTTGTTTACCAACAGAGGTCTCTAAGTCTTGGCTTCTACCCAGACAAGTTTCCAAAAAAGTTTCCCAAGGCTTGTCCTCCTCACCATTAGCAATTCAGCTCAAACCTTAATCTCTTCCAATGACCTTTCCCACCATAACAGCTAGTGAGGGTCCTCTCCTCTTCAGCACATGCACACCAATCTGCCTTCGGCCACCACGCTCTATACTAGGACCCTGTGTTATTTATACTGCAGCAGTCAAAACTTAAAATTCCCCTGTTGTCATAGCACTTACGTGGTTTTTGCCATGTTAATTTCTGGGGGTCTTTATCACTGAAAGTTCTCTCATACAAAAAGAGTTCTTTATCAAAGTTTTAGTTACTGAAACCATTTAAGCTCTTGCTTTCAAAAAATTACTACTACTAAATGCTGGCTTTTGTGTATTATAATTAATTAATCTTTTGTTTTATTATACCTATAACTTTCAATGACAGATTTATAAATCTGCAGAGAAAAAAAAATACGAGGATGTCTTTCATTCTTCAGGACTAATTCATTCCTTTACGTCCCTCAAAAAAGATATAAAGGAAACATTTCAAAATATCATGGATGTAAAAACTAATATGTTTAGACTGTAACGTAGTCCACAAAAAAATTCATAAACCTTGTATTATGTCTCCAAGTAATCATTAAAGTGTGCAAGGAATTTGATCTCAGTTCTCACATGTGACATAGAAATAACATGATAAAGTAGAAAGTTTACCGAACTTGTCACTCCCCTAGTAGATGTGTTGTGAGTACATAATTTATATCAACCACTGGGCTAGGCACAGGATTAGTAAGACAGTTGTTGGCATTCTCTTATTACTTCACTACTTTACAAGAGAGACATAGATAAAAACTAATACATATGCAGAAAGTATTTAGTTCTTCACAATAGGGATACATATGAAAAAAGGGCAAAGTACCATGCAAAAGAATACATCTAGACATCATTGGATGATATTTAGAGTGAGACCTAACAATGATCAGATTTAAAGTGGTAAACAGACCGGGCCCCATGGCTCAACCTGTAATCCCAGCACTTTGGTAGGCCAAGGTGAGTGGATTGCCTGAGTCCACAGTTTGTGGGTTCGATATCCACCTGGGCAACTTGGCAAGATCTCGTCTCTGCAATAAATCAAAAATTAACCAATCGTGGCGGCATGCACCTGTAGTTCCGGCTACTTGGAAGGCTAAAGCGGAAGGATTGCTGGAGCCCAGCAGGTCGACACTGGGTTGGCTGTGAGCGTACCACTGCACTCCAGCCTGGGCACCAGCCTGGAGTGAGACTCCAACTCATAAATAAATAAATAAATAAATAAATAAATAAATAAATGAATAGCGGTAAACAATAGGGGATAACAGTATGCAGGGCAAAGAGGACTGACTCAGCAGAATCCCCACAACAGGAGAACTTGGTCATTTATCCATTTTTAAAAACTACGTTTTTAGCCGGGCTTGGTGGCTCAGACTGTAATCCCGCACTTTGGGAGGCTGAGGTGAGTGGATTGCCTGAGTCCGCGGGTTTGAGACCCACCCGGGCAACTTGGCATGACCTCATCTCCACAATAAAACAAAACTTAGCCAGGCGTGATAGCGTGTGACTGTAGTTCCAGTTACTTGGAAGGCTGAGGCGGAAGGATCGCCGGAGCCCAGCAGGTTGAGGCTGCGGTGGCCGGGAGCGGCCACTGCACTCCAGTCTGGGCGACAGAGTGAGACTCCAACTCAAAA
>CAUYQG010036174.1:0-21623 GCA_963574415.1 Tarsius wallacei | reverse complement strand
TTTATGGCTGCGTAGTATTCCATCGTGTATATGTACCACATTTTTTTAATCCAGTCCTCTTTTGATGGACAGCATGGTTGCTTCCAGGTTCTTGCTATTGTGAACAATGCTGTGATAAACATACGTGTGCAGGTATCTTTTTGATAGAGTGATTTGAGTTCTTCAGGGGATAGTCCCAGTAGGGGGATTGCAGGGTCATATGGGAGGTTGATATTTAGAGCTTTTAGGAATTGCCTCACTACTTTCCACAGAGGTTGCACTAGTTTACACTCTCTGAATTTTATTTTTTTATTTTATTTTATTTTTTTGAGTTGGAGTCTCACTCCTTCACCCAGGCTGGAGTGCAGTGGCACACTCACGGCCACCCCCGCCATCAACCGGCTGGGCTTCAGTGATCCTTCCACCTCAGTCTTCTGAGTAGTGGAACTACAGATGCACGCTACAATGCCCAGCTATTTTTAATTTTATTGTAGAGACGAGGTCTCGCCAAGTTGCCCAGCCTGGTCTCAAACCCACGGTTCAGACAATCCACTCACGTACGCCTCCCAAAGTGCTGGGATTACAGGCTGAGCCACCGAGCCGCACCTACTCTCTGAATTTTAAAATCATTTTTATTCCATGATAAGTCCTTTTTAAGGGGGAATGGGAGTTCAGACAAGCTGCATTGCAGAAATGCTGTCATAATGGTTTTTAACACATTTTACTCTTCTTACTGGTGCTATTTTGTAGAATAAGGAACAATGTTGACAAGTTTTGTGGGGCTTTTTGTTTTTTTTAAACTTAAACTTCTATTTTTATGTTTAACTTTTACATTGAAAATTTTTTTTTGTAACCGAAGCCATGATGTAACAAGTATGGGGAAAAACTGTGCCTTGTTTCAACAGTTTTTTCTAATTTTTAGGCTGAAAGATAACAGATGCCTAGAGTTTACCTTATGTTTAATTAAAATCAGTATTTCTCTTTAAAAAAATCTGCTCTCTCAGTTATTTTCAAGAATACAGGTCCCAGCTGGATGCGGTGGCTCATGCCTGCGATCCCAGCACTTTGAGAGGTGGAGGCGAGAGGATTGTCTGAGCCCAGCAGTTTAAGACCAGGCTGGGCAACATGGCGAGACTTCATCTTTACAATAAATCAAAAAATTAGCTGGATGTGGTGGCACACACCTGTAGCTCCAGCTACTTGGAAGGATTGCTTGGGCCCAGCAGGCCGAGACTGAAGTAGGCCTGGGCAACAGAATGAGACCACTACTCAAAAAAAAAAAAGAATACAGGTCCCTTCCACCTTGTGAGGACATAGCAAGAAGACGCCAGCTATGAACCAGAGTGAGTCCCACCAGACACAAAATCTACCGGCATCTTGATCTTGAACTTCTCAGCTTCCAGTCTAAGGTATTTTGGTATAGCGGCCAGAACCACCTAAGACATAAACTATGTCTATAGGGATTACACCTTAGGAAACTATGTCATGATATTTAAAGATGTTGTTTGCGGTGGAAGATTCAATTCGGCCAATTATCAATGTTCCGGAAAACAGAAGACATGCAAGTGTATTAATGTAGGCTAGCAGAGAGTTGAACCACTGTCTGAAGCCAGTGACGCCAAGCTTGTTCAAGTCCGCTGACCAAGGAAGGCAGCTACCTGAGCCTGTCTGAACTGATGATAGGATAGGAGCTCATTTCCTGAAAAGGATCTCTTTAACTGTAGGAGTCACTCCCTTCCAGAGAGATTTGAAGGTTTGAGTGGGTACAGATGACTTTGAGGCCTGCAAAGAAATCTCTTGCCCTGAGCATTCTTCCAGCTTCAAGTCTGGACTTCAGGCTCTAGGAGAAAGCAAGCAAAGGGTTCTGCCAAGACCCAGGACTGAGCCCCTTCTGCTCCCTGATGCCTGCCCTCCAGGCTCCTGCTCTGAGATGGGAAGAAACCCCCCCTTCCCTTCCCCCACTCCCACCACCGCCCCTTGTCTACCCAGCTGGTATGCACTCATTTTTGAAGACACAGTTAAGCAACTCCTCAGAAAAGCCTCTCTGAGACTCTCCTTTGTGTCCTACTGTCCCCAGCCCATGGTTCTCCTGGAGCCCTTCCAACAATGGAGAGAGTTAATTTGTTCTCAAGCCTGTCTTTTCACTGTTCCTTAAAGATAGACAAAGCCAGCCGGGCTCGGTGGCTCAGCCTGTAATCCCACACCTTTGGGAGGCTGAGGTGAGTGGATTGCCTGAGCCCGCGGGTTCGAGACCCGCCTGGGCAACTTGGCGAGACCTCACCCCTACAATAAATAAAAAAATCAGCTGGGCATGGTGGCGCGTGCCTGTAATTCCAGCTACTCGGAAGGCTGAGGCGGACGGATCGCCGGAGCCCAGCAGGTCGAGGCTGCGGTGGCCGGGAGCGGCCACTGTACTCCAGTCTGGGCGACAGAGTGAGACTCCAACTCAAAAAAAAAAATCTACTCCCTTTTTAGGGGAAGAGGATGAATGATTCCTCAGCTTCCATTTTCTAAAGGCGTCTCCAGTAAGAAATGTCCTAGCGTCTGCACATGTTTATCCAAACATAGCACTCAGCTTCTCCTACTTCCGCTATTCAGAGTGACTGCCATAGCTGAGTGTTCCAAGTTATCCAGGAAGCACTTGTTTCTGCTCTGGAGAGGCCAGGATGTCTTATGAAAATACATGTTCTTGGTACACTGTCAAAATTTGAATCGAATGCCGCGTGAGAGTTTTATAGAACTCTCTAATAACCAGCAGAACCCATGAGGCTGTTCCTAAGAGGATTCCCCAAGTGAATAGCCTTATTAGTAGAATTTGTCAGGGTTCTGGGCCTTATTTTTTGTGTTTCCCGGCAAGCTTCCATCAGCAAAGGGCTTGTGTGTCTTTCTTCTCCTGGTCCTTCCCCTTCCTTTGAAATAACCTGGTTGATTACATTGCTGGACCCCCGTGTCTCTCTTTAAACACAAGAAAGGAGCATGATGTGAGAGACTTTCCATCCCAGCAATGGCCCTTTCAGTTCTTGCTGCCTCTTCCCCAAGTGGCTAGAAAAGCTTGTTCAGTGTACCATAGTCCGTAGGCCTTCTGACATCCAGACTGTGGTCATATGGGAAATAAAAAGACATATTTCTGTCTTATTTCAAAGATATTTTTGTATTTTTTTTTTCTTTCTTTTTTTTATTAGTTGGAGTCTCACTCTGTCACCCAGGCTGGAGTATAGTGGCACACTCATGGCCACCGCAGCCTCGACTGGCTGGGCTCAGGCGATCCTTCTGCCTCAGCCTTCCAAGTAGCCAGAACTATGGGTGTGCCCTACCACACCCAGCTAATTTTTTTATTTATTGTAGAGATGAGGTCTCACCATATTGTTCAGGCTGGTCTTGAACCCGTGGACTCAGGCAGTCCTCTTGCCTCAGCCTCCCAAAGTGCTGGGATTATAGGCTTGAGCCACTGCTCCCAGCTGTATTTTTTTCTTTCTACGTTCTCAAATATTGACCTTCCTCACCCATCCATAAAAGGTGATCTGAACCTTATAGGACTTCCTGATTGCCTGATCAACGTGTGTTTGATTTTATCATTGCAATGCACTCTTTGCGGGGGGAATCACAAGATGTAAGAAAAAAAAAGATATGATATAATAAAAATAGCAAGCACACAATGCTTACCATATAGGGCACTGGTCTAAGTGTTTTCTCTCTGGATTAATCATTTTATCTGTAGGACATCCTAGTAAATGCAGTTCTTGTCCCCTTTTTATAGTTGAGGAAGCTATAGGTACTGAGGGGTTAAGTAATAGCTAAAATCACACAGTGATTGGTTGAGCTGAGATTAAACCTTAGGCTATATAAACTGTATTCTCCACAGGTTATTTATAGTTTAGTTAATGTAACCCATATACAAATACAAATGAAAAAATTAATAACTCCTTTCCCAGATTTCAGTTCTGAGATGAATTTTGATGTCTCTTTAAGACCCACTTGCAGAGTTAAACATCTTCTTTCCAATGCCAGAATACTTTGCTTGTATCTATTTTATGAACTCAGTGTGTGGAGCATTTGTGAGTATGAGTGTGTGAATGTGCTTGTTCCAGGTTGGAGGATATTTGGAGGCCTGGCCTCTTATTCTTTTCTTCACCAGGACCTAGGGCAGAAGCACACAAATGTGTCTTGATTGAGTTGAGGAAGTGACTGAGACTCATTCTGCTACCCTCTCATTCCTAGTTTTGGGGTACGTGGATGGTGGGTGCCCTGAGCGGATGCCAGGGTGATTGTGCTGGCAGAATCTGACTGCCTTGTCTGCTTGCAGGTATTGTGCTTGTTGCCATTAACCCTTATGAACAGTTGCCAATCTATGGACAAGATGTCATCTACGCCTACAGTGGTCAAAACATGGGAGACATGGACCCCCACATCTTTGCTGTGGCAGAAGAAGCCTATAAACAGATGGCCAGGTGAGAAAGCCCTCAGCCCAGGAGTTTTCCTGGGTGGTGGTGGTGTTGGGGGGGGCGGCGGGCAGGCGAGCAGGAAGGGGAGTTTCTGCCTTCTTTTGAGGCTGGTGCTCACAGTGGAGTGGTGAAGAAGCAGCTTGAAAACAAAGCAGCCCAAGTTTGATTTCTCACCTCGTTTCCTCATATCTTTATCTTATTTTTGTGAACTTGAACCTAGACTTGGGAGATCAGTGTTACCTTATACTTATTTTATTTTTTTGAGCAGTAGGATACATGCCTTGCATTTCATCTCTTCTTGACAATGTCTTAAGATGCCAAGAATTTAGGGGCAGAAATAGAGTTTCGCTTTAGCAGCTGCATATAGCAGTTTTTGGTTTTTAGCCGGGAAGGGAGTTCTGTTTAGGCACTTAAGGAGTTCTCCTCATTACTGTTCTTTGTTTTCTAGCTCTGAGAGAGAGGTGCAGGTCTATTCCTCAGAAGATGAGCTGGGGGATGGGCTATAATTGTTTAGGTGTAGAACAACAGAGAAAGATAGTTGTACCAATGTTTTTAGGAAAATGTGTGTCCCAGTTGACCCTAAAATGCTGGCTTATTTCAGCCACATTTTTCTTGTCACCTGGAGAGAGCGTCTAGTTGAGCTAACAACATACATAGCATAGTCCTTTTGGGGAAGAGAAGGTGTTTAGGTTGATTTAGTAAGAGGAGTTGATGATTTTTGTGGGAGGAGAATCCCATTTCATGTGGTCTGTGCTTCAGCGAATTTCAGTGTCATTTTCAGCCCAGTGAAAGTTTCTACAAGGGGAAGCCTGTTTTATAGACTTCCTTACTGATTTATAGTGTTTTATTCTGGCTGTAGAGATCAGTATATAAAAGGTCTGCCTCATTATAGATATACAGTGACCATATTCAAAATAAACACAGATTGGAGAACTGAGAAATCTAATAAACAGAATGGCCTGTGACTATTTTATTTCCCCAAAGTTTGGAGCTGAAATGATTGCAGCCTCTGCCCTCTCTAATGTCATAAGAATGACCATGTCCTATATTCATCTGCTGTCAGGGCTTGACCGGGAATCCCTTAGCTCGGCAGCTTAGTGAAATACACGCTTCCTTAGCCACAAAGTGCTTCAGGTCTGATGGTATGGAGAGAAATTGAATGTGTCTGTTACACACTGTTTGAGTTTCTGCTTTTTAAAGGCTATGGGTGCGACACAGAGGAGGAAGGCCCGGGGATGGCCAGGCTTCTGTGCTTTGGGAGAATCACTTTGGTGAAGTCCACCTGCGCCTCAGGTGAGAACAGTGACTGTCTCTCCTCCTCGAGAGGATGGTTTCTCTGTGGTTCTGAAGCAGAAGGTGGATGTGGCATGATTCTGACTACTTTCATGCTGAAAGTCTGACAGCTCCCTAAGACTTGTCCTTTCACGGATGCCACTGGCATCATTTTTCATCCCATTCTTTTCTCTTAGCCAGTACACCTAGATATGTCAGCGTCGCTGTTCTTGATCAGAGCTTCTTGAGGCCACTCTCTCAGTTTGAGCATCTTCTAGCATCCAGCTTGATCCATTTGACTGGAGGCCTCTGGTCTTCCTTCTGATGCCTGAAGCTGGATCTACGGCTATTCTACGCTTGGGTTATTTCACTTGCCTTCACACCCACTGGAGGAGGAGGGGTGTGGGGGGGAGTCTGGAGTGGTGTTGGCGATGCTATCCTCCCTAGGATAATGAATTTGCTGAGTAGGGGGTTTGGATGGTAAAGCTGGACCAAGATTTGCTTCCTTAAGGGTTTTATGTAAGGATTTCGGGTTTGTACTCATTTTACCTGCTGGGTCCCAGGATGTAGCCAAATAACTTTGCTGAAGCTTTTGGTGAGCACTTTGTGCTCATGAATGTGCACTAGAAATATAACACCAGCAGCCTTAGAATCCCCAGCAGAATCTCTGTTGAGCCGAGGAGGAGGCACTCCATTGGTCAGATGCAAGGAGAATTTTTGGTGTATTTCCTGTAGGGGCACTCTCTGTCAGTTTCAAATGCTGGAACACATTGACTCAGCAACCCTGGCCAACTGTCTGTTGTGCTCTTCCTGGCTCCCCAGTAGCTGTGGAAATAATTATGTGGTTCAAGTGGCCACAGCTTAGCATCGTGTGCTTTGAATTTAAGCCTCCTCAACAGCTGGGAGAAATAAAGGGTATAAGAAACTAAAGTTATTGGCTAGGCGCGGTGGCTCACATCTGTCATCCCAGCACTTTGGGAGGCTGAGGGGGGAGGATCGCTTGAGCCTAGGAACTTGAGACCAGCCTGGGCAACATAAGGAGCCCTCGTCTCTAAAAACAGAACGGAAAAATAAAGAAAATAAGGGGTGTAAGAAACTAAAGTTATGACTTCTAGTCTTTGGAGACTGTAACTCTGGTGGCCTTGGGCTCGGTGATTCTTTCTCTTGATTCGCTGGGGACTGGGTTTTCTTTCTTCCTGTGGCTGACACAGGGACCCTTGATGCTTTGAGTGGGTGGGGGACTGACTCTGTCAAAGTACAAGGGTCTAAATATTGATCTTTACCCCTTCCTGAGTTCTAGGAGAACACTGTCAGTGCTGGAGGAAAGGAAGAGGAGAGAGGGTTTGTCCACTGCCCCTGTCCCTGTTGTAGTTGCCAAGTCTAGACTTGAGGGTACATGCAGATACACAGTGAAGAAAACGAGGATTAAAATAATATAAAACAGCCAAGTATGGTGACTCATGCCTGTAATTCCAGCACTTTGGGAGGCAGAGGTGAGAGGATTACCTGAGCCCAGGGGTTCAAGACCAGCCCTGGCAACTTGGCAAGGCCTCATGTCTACTACAATAAATCAAAAAAATTTAGCCGGGCATGGTGGTGTGCACCTGAGGTTCCTGCTTCTTGGAAGATTGAGGCAGAAGGACCACCTGAGTCTGGCAGGTTGAGGCTGCGGTGGCTGTGAGTGTGCCCATTGCACTGGGTGACAGAGTGAGACTCCAACTCAAAAACAACAACAACAACAAAAAAGAAATATAAGACCCCACCTTGTTTCTTAAGGGCCTCTCACTGGTTGAAGAGAGAAGACTTGAGTAGGCCCCAAAGCCTATGACTGCAGGAAGTATCTATAGCAGCTGTGCCACAGTGTCATTTGAAATGTCACAGATGGTCCAAGAAAACAGGATTTTAGCTGGGTCTTGATGACTTGGTAGGAGGTATAGAGTGAGAGAAGGCATCTGGGGCTGGAACAGTAAACCAGAACCCAGAAGATGGGGCATCAGATGGCATTGTTATAGAACCACAATGAGATGCCACTCCACACCCACTGGGATGGTTGTAATGAGAAAGATATGGTACATGGTGGCAAGAATGTGGAGAATTTGGAATCTTCATACACTGCTGGTGGGAATGGAGACTGATGCAACTGCTGTGGAGAACAGTCTGGCAGTTCTTCAAAAAATGAAACATAGAGTCCCCGTGTGACCCAGCAATTCCATGCTTAGGCAGAAAGCAAGAGAAATGAAAACACACTCCCACAAAAACGTATCCACAGTTGTTCATAGCAGCATTGTTCACAATAGCCAAAAGGTGAAAACAATGTAAATGTTTATTACCTGATCAATGGGTAAACAAAATGGGGACCATCCATACAGTGGAATGTTATTTGGCCGTGAAAAGGAACAAGAACTGTTACATGCTACCTACCACATTGATAAACACTGGAAACATGTTAAGCCGAAGAAGCCAGATACAAAATACCACATATTGGCCAGTCACGATGGCTCACACCTGTCATCCCAGCACTTTGGGAGGTGGAGGCAAGAGGATTGCCAGAGTCCAGGGGTTCGAGACCACCCTGAGCAACTTGGAGAGACCACCTCTCTACAGCAAACCAAAAAAATTAGCCCAGTGTGGTGGGGTGCATCTGTAGTTCCAGCTGCTTAGAAGGCTGAGGTGGGAGGATTACATGAGCCCCACAGGCCGAGGCTGTGGCAGCTGTGATCATGCTACTGCACTCCAGCCTGGGTAATAGAGTGAGGCTTCGACTCAAAATGAAACCAAAAAACACACCTGGTGTGATTCTGCTTATATGAGATACCCTGAACAGGAAGACCTATAGAGATGGAAGGTGGGCTAGTGGTTGTCTAGGGCTGGGAGGTTGAAGTGAAATGGAGGTAATTACTTCTGATGGGTGTGTTTGCATGGGGATATGGAAGTGGGGGTGGTAAAAGGTCCTGGAACGGATTGTGGTGATGGAGGAGAGACTCTGCTGACATACTGAAAACCATTGAATGTTCCACTTTAAATGGATGAATTGTGTGCTCTGTGAATATCTTTTTTTTTTTTTTTTTTTTTTTGAGTTGGAGTCTCACACTGTCGTCCAGGCTGGAGGGCAGTGGCACGCTCCCGGCCACCGCAGCCTCGACTTGCTGGGCTCAGGTGATCCTTCCGCCTCAGCCTTCCAAGAAGCTGGAACTACAGGTGTGTGCCACCAAGCCCAGCTATCTTTGAATATCTTAATAAAGCTATTATAAACAAAAAGGCATTGTTGGAGGGCCATTCCTAGGCATGGATTTGCAGGGGAACCGTGGGCCATGCAGTTAGAGAGGAAGCCTCTGCAGGTTGGGCTGAACTCTGGAGAGAAGCATGTTCCCTTAACAGAGGCTACAAAGGTGGCCCTGAGTTTGGGAAACCCTGGATTGGCCAAGTTAAATAGCTTCCTTTAAGGCAGAGCTTCTCAGAACCCTGATGTTGACACGCATTCTGCTTTTCCAAGATAGCAATGCATTATGCTGGGTCTGCAAATCATATTTAGATACAAACTGTTTTCAAAAGATGATGTCAAGGGACTAATGTTCTGCACCACACTGTTTGGAAAGTACTGGCCTAGAGCAATGCAGAAATTTTAAAGCTGCTGAGATAAGGAGGTAAGAGATGTTCAAAGAAAAATTTTTCTCCAACAGGTTCTATTTCATAACGATCTCTTTCTTCCCCATAGTCCTGAACATTTCCAAGTACAAGATCCCTTCTTATGAGATGCTTAGCTTGTTGTGATAACTTGCCTGTTGTAAATGACCTGTATAGAATGGATGGAAGTTGGGAATGATAACATGAGACTGTGTAGCACAGTGCTATGTTCTGTTTCTTTTGTCATCCATGCTTGACCCTGGGGCATATGATTGGTGCTCCAGGAAGAATAGAAATAACTGACACATTCATGCATTCAGTCCTTACAATTGCCGCAGGAGATCTGTTATGCCCATGTGTAGATGAGGGTAGGGACTTAAGAGCACTGAACACTCCTCCAAGGTCATGGAGATGGTAAATGGGTAGAGGTGGAATCCAGACCCAATCTGATTGCCCAAAGCTTCCTGCAGTAGCTGAGAAGTGGTGCTGCTTTTCTAAATGGGTAGCATGGAATTTAGACCCAATCTGTTTGCCCCAAAGCGGAGAGGCCCTACTATCTCCCTCGTGGTGTCTGCTGATTGGCCCCAGACAGTCTTGTCAGAGCAGAGTAGACTCTGGTCCCCAGGGTACAACCAAGGGCTAAGAGGGATAGATGTGTTTCCTTATTGGTTCAAGAGTGTATGTATTTTTAAAAAAGAATTATACATATGATTCCACAGTGAGACTAGAGTTCTGATGCGTTTTCCAGCCTCATTGGGGGGCGTGGGCTATGGTATTTGACTGGCTGGGTCTGGGTCCTTTTTTGAGCTATTTGTTTTATTTGTGATGTTTTTCCAAAAGAGCATGGGGATGCTGCAAAACACATTTATTTGTTCAGGTAGCCAAGGTAATGGAGCCACCCACATTCCCATCTGCCTCTGCTATGCTGCCAGCTGTGACTAATAGTGAAAGATGGTATTGCTGTTGCCTGGGGCCCTGAGAGTGGGGAGTGCACCTGTGGCGTGGGGCCTGGTGAAATGGACCCTGGCTGAAGTGGAGCTGTCCTGGAGATGAGGCTGTGCTCCATGGGGATAGGGATTCTCGTTAACAGTTCTGGATGGGCTCTTGGGAGAGGGTGTCTTGCTTGATTTGGGTCTCTTCAAGTGTGAAGAGTATGTAGGGAATTTGAAGCCCTTCCAGGAAAGCAGTACAGAAATGAGTGTCCCTCGTGAAAAAGCCAAAAGGGCGCCACTTTGGCAAAACAGGAGGAAGGGGCTGTAAGGATGATGGTGTGAGTGACTGTGAGAGGCTGTACTCGTTGCCAGGGCTACAGCCCACATTGAGCACACTGACTCCTCTCGGGCAACAAGAGAAATTCCTTACTGTGGGAATGTGTTGCATGAGGGAGAGGGAGTGAGGGAGCCATGCATTCTCCATGTTTGGAAGTCAAAAAAATTAAACAGTTGACAATTTTCTCTCCCTGGTGATTGGGAAGAATACTTGGGGATTCACAGGAATGAACTCGCGACTTCTCATGGTGTCTCCTAGGCTGCAGATTCTGTGGCACTAGGATCTGTGGGAACATATTTTTTTAAAAGAATTATACTTAGGTGACCTAAATCCACACTTCGCTTTGAGATCAAGTTTTAAATAGAATTATCGGCTTCTACAAGTTTTGATGTAAGTAGGTTGTTATCCTGGGCTATTGTACGGATTGGGGAGACTGAGATGTGAGGAGCTTCCTGACAGAGCCTCCTGTGTTCATGAGCGAATGTTCTCATGCTGGGGAGTGCAGAGCCAGGCTTTGTTTTGTTTTTCTGTAGGTTGTTTGCCGTGTAGGAGGCATATCCAGGGGTCTGTTCCTGGTCATCTTGTCTCTCCTGCTGTGCATCTGTGGGCAAACCCTCTGGCCCATGTGGTTCTCATTGTCCTCACCCTATCAGGAGAGTATTGGTCTTGGATCCAGTGCAAAATCAGGAGGGACCTTGGAATGCTGTTGAGTGCTATAAAACTCTGGGGTGTGGTTGTAAAAGCTAACATTTGTTGGTTATTGTTGAACACAACTAATGATGAATCCTGGGGAAATCAGCAAGTAGAAAGCAATGACAGGCTGAGTTTTTACAGTAAAATCTGTACATTAGTCAACCCTGAGTTTTGGAAGAAATCTGTTTTCCTTCATCATGATTTCAGGTTGTGTTAGGACAAGGTGGAGGAGATGCTCAAGGTGTCTGAACACAGAAATGACTTTTACTTGCTTCTCTGGCATCGTCTCTCATTTCCTGAGTGTGCTCTGAGTGTTCTGCATTGTTCAGATTCCTTCCTGGGATACTCCGGGCTGTTCATCTGTGCCTGCTCTTCCCTGCCCACCTGGTGTCCTTTTCTGTGACCTCCTGCCCAGCCAGGCTGGGGCACGTTGATCTCCCAGCCCTAGGGCTGCCACAGCACTAAGGTTTTGTGGCATTGTTCTGATCCTCTCCAGACTCCTAGATGGTACTATTGTTTGTATGTCTACCGATCATACCTAAATTTCTAGTTATGTTGTTAGCATTTCTGAGAGTAGGAGAACGTTAAGTGAGCAGTGAATGAGGCTAATGATGACATCCCTATTTTAAAAGATATTGATAGTGAGTGTATATTGTTGTCGCCTTTTAAAGTTGTACATTTAGGAAAGAATAGGACTTGGCGATTTCCTTTGTCTGGCTGATTTCTGTGACCCTACAGATGTCATAAATATTAGCAGTTGCATATCTGCAGTGTACTCAACATGCTTTGTGAGGCTAAATATCAAATCAAAAAGCTTAAAAAATATTTTAGTTTATTAATATTCACTGTTTTCCTGGGGAATCATAGCATGTTTAGAAAGAAGAGCTCCTGCAGTCACCTGGTGGAAATTTGTTGCCCACTGTTAAGAATGCTCGATACCATGTCCAGTGAGTGGTCCTGTGGATGCTGCCTGGCCATTCCCAGTACAGGAAATTCTTCTCAGATGTGCTACGTTTTTTATGGCTTTTGTTGTCGAGAATGTTTCCGTTTGCCTTTGCTCTTGGGTCTGCACTCTTTCTGTGCAGCTGTCCAGGACATGGTCGTTTCTTATATGACAGTCCCAGCTGTCTTGTGTCCGTCTCAGCCCCCAACTCTGGGCCACGCCCCCTGCGTCGCATGGCCATTCCTCATGAGCTTGGCTTTTCAGACACTCTCCTGTCTGGCTACCTTAGATATCCTCTGATCCTTCTCTCTGATGTTGGTGGTCAATGATGTGGTCTGCTGAATGACGTAAAGACTTGCTCTCATACAGATTTCTGTTAGCGAAGCCTGTAGGTACGTTTACTTCTGGCAGGTATTTCATGCTGTTGACTTCTAGTAAGTTTGTAAGCCGCTGGATTTCTGTCCCACCCCATACACACTCAAGAACTGTTTTTATCCAAACATTATGAGACATAAATGACTGGCAATAAGCTGCACATACTTAAAGTGCAGTCACACATGTTAAGGTGCGCATACAACTTGGCAGTTGTGGTTGTATCACCACAATCAGGATTGTGAATATTTCCTTAGCTCCCAAAAGTGTACTGCACTCCACTCTCAGGTAACCACTGATCTGTTTTCTATCACTATAAATTCAAACTGCTTTTAAGACATGTAGCCCTCATTCTGCACTTGCGAATTGAATTTTTTTTTTTTCACAATGTGCTGAGCAGGGTTCTATCCTTATTTAATTCCATCTTTGTACCTGTGTTTTATTATTCCTGGAATGCATCTTTCTGAATTCTGATTTTTGCATCTGATAGATTAGGTCTCCCTAGCTTGATGCATGTGCAAATTTAGCAAGCCTATTGTGTACTCTTTCTTTTTTTTGTAGAGATGAGGTCTTGCCAAGTTGCCCAGCCTGGTCTCGAACCCGCAGACTCAGGTGATCCCCTCACCTCGGCCTGCCAAAATGCTGGGACGACAGGCTGAGCCACTGAGCCCAGCCTGTGTGTACTCTTATCCACTGATTAAGAAGTAGTAATCTGGATGGATTCCTATACATGCAGGGAACAGTTGTTGTTTTTTTTTTCCTTCAGGTGCTAGTCATTCAGTCGGATAGAACTCAGCATTTAGTCAGGGACCTGTGTATGTTTTTAAGTCTTGCCGAAAGCTGTGTGCACTGGGTTGGCCAGTCGTGTCTTGCTCTCAGAGTGCTCTTGGCCATGCGTGATGTAGGCTGGCACAGACCACAGTGAGCACCCCGTCTTCACTCTGGTCAAGTCTCTTCACCCAAGATGTGTCACTTCCTTGTTGGAGCGAGAGCATGTGTGTGTGCCCTTGCCTCCTCACGGACAGGCTCAAGGACAGGCTTAAGTGTGGGGGTGCTGAACTCAGAGTCCTGTGCCGGATAGCGCCCCTTCACGTGGGCTCCTGTGGTTCCCACACACTGTTCTTGTTACACAGCATGTTTCTGATGCCAAGCTTGTCACCCCACATGGATTTCTGCTGGAATTAATAGTGATGGTGGCATGTGAGTATGACTCAGTTTTTCCAAGTGTCTGAAATAATTTTCAGTGAAAAAAGCTAATGGAATATGAAGCCCAGCAGGATGAAATGGTATTGCTGTTTACATAGTAGTAATGCCTTTCACACCATGTTAATCCCCTTTCTTTTTCAACTGCATATCTTCTCGTTTACATCCCAGAAGACAGAACGGTTGCACGCCTAGTGAGTTTAGTGGCAGAGGGAGGTGCCATGAAGCAAGGTTGCTGCAAGTTCAGTGTCCAGGGACAGGAATGGAACTGTCTGGATAGTAGCTGTGTGACCTTGAGATAGTTCCTGAAACTCACCTCTCTTTGTGCCGGTGCTTGCTTCTATAAAATGAGGAATGACATACTTATAAGATTGCTAGCATTAAGCGAGTTTATCGATGAAAAATACATAGTATAAGCTGGGCTTGGTAGCTCAGCCTGTAATCCCACGCCTTTGGGAGGCTAAGGTGAGTGGATTGCCTGATCCTGCGGGTTTGAGACCTGCCTGGGCAACTTGGTGAGACCTCATCTCTACAATAAATCAAAAATTAGCTGGGCGTGGTAGCACGCGCCTGTAGTTCCAGCTACTGGAAGGCTGAGGTGGAAGAATCACCGGAGCCAAGGAGGTCGAGGCTGTGATGGCCGGGAGCATGCCACTGCACTCCAGTCTGGGCGACAGAGTGAGACTCCAACTCAAAAAAAAAAAGGAAAAATACATAGTATGATTTCTGGCACAGAATAAGTATTCGATGAATGTCACACATGGTGGTGATGGTCATCATTTCATAGTGTCTAGAAGAAATAAGTAATGGGAGAATTCATTGTTGTTTGGGATTCCTTTTATAGGTCACCCTCTGACAACATGTTAGTTTCAGAGCCAAGTGAATAGTATAAGGATGCCAGTTCTATGTGCTCAGCAAATTTCTTTTGAACTTTTTTTTATTGGTATGTGTTTGCCAACCAACTATAGCTTCTGTAATTCCAATTTCAGACTGTCTAGAGGAAATACAGCTTCAACTACACTATGTTAAAACATATTTGTTGTCATGTACTGAAAACCAACAGCTCTCAGTTCTGCAGTTGGAGTGAAATTGCACCGTAAATGGCCAGTCAGCTCCTGGAATAATGTTAAAATGTGGATACCACGCCCTTTTGGTGATGCCATCTGTAACCTTGAAGGGAAAATAAAACATGCCGCTGCAGGAACCAAATGATTATTTGACTGCGTTATAGCCAGTTACTTGAAAGACTCGAAAGCTAACCAGATACCACTAGCCGAGTACATGGTGTGGTAGAGGCCAGGAAGCAGCTCTTCCTAGGTGGCTGGAAGTGATGGTCACTTCTGGTGTCCATGATTATCAATCTGTGGGTTAGTGAGAGAGAATTCTTTGTGCAATTTTTGGAAGATGCACCGGAATGCATGAAGGAAATATTAAAACGTTCTTGTCTTAAATCATTTTTTAAAAGTTTGAAATATTGTTTGTGTGTGTTTCATACTATGCACAGTATATTGGCATAGTAACACAGAAAGTAACATATGTTTTGGGGGAGCATTCTCACAGTTTTATTGATAAAGGTGCATGGCCAAAAGTAAGAGATGGCGAGTCGAATGCCCGGGGACGTGTCTAAAGCCACATATGCAACCATCTGTGTGGACTTCTTGATGTTGCACAGAGGAAAAACTGTCCCTCAGCCACCTGCCATGGTCCTGGGCAGAGTGCCTTTGCAATGGGAGATGGTGAGAGAAGGGTAAGTGACGGGTGCTCACGGCTGCCCATTGTATCACAGGGGCACAGTTGAGAGTGCATGGCCATTGTTGCTCTGTTAGTGTCATCTTTCTAAGCTGGGTTAAAGAACGCTGTTTTTTTTTTTGGAGTTGGAGTTGGAGTCTCACTCTGTCACCAAGACTGGAGTGCAGTGGCACGCTCCTGGCCACCGCAACCTCGACCTGCTGGGCTCCGGCAATCTTTCCACCTCAGCCTTCCAAGTATCTGGAACTACAGGCGCGCGCTACCACGCCCAGCTAATTTTTTATTTATTGTAGAGACGAGGTCTTGCCAAGTTGCTTGGGCTGGTCTTGAATCTGCGGGTTCAGGCAATCCACTTGCCTCGGCCTCCCAAAGTGCTGGGTATGACAGGCTGAGCCACCGAGCCTGACCAAGAACACTGTTCTTTTAGTAGCTCTTCAAATGTATCAGGACACTCAATCATATAGGGCACAATGAACAGTGTTTTGACCTTTAAAATAGAAAGCTTTGTGGCACTCCTTTATCATGGAGATATTACAGTTAGAATTAAGTCCAGTGCGTGACTAGGTCTTGCCTCATCCGTGGTGGAGTAAGCAGAGGTTCCCCTGAGGACCCTGCGCCAGAATCTCTGAGGAGCCCCCACTCATGATACTGGGTCAGAATCTCAGGGATGGAACCAAATCCTGTGTGTATATGTGTGAAAGTTCCACAGGTGATCAACAAGAAGCAAGTGTTTGGACCAGTGATTGGGAAACTTGGAATAGATGAGTAGCTGTGATTTCTGGGATTTGCATGAAGAGTATTTCACAAGTTTTAACACTCTCAATCTTTAAGCTCTGCTTAGTTGCCTTTGACATCTCCTTGTGAATTGAGGATCTGAGAGTGGGTTTTGATCAAGGAAAGAAGTTACAGAATTTGAACACCCGTGGTGGGAGGGGGTCCTACCATTTTAGGAGATGCAGTGATTCTCAGAGTGAGTCAGTTGGGGCTTGGGGTTTGTACTTACTAAACACTCCCAAGCGCTGCCTGTGTGAGGCAGGTTGAGAGCTGTGCTGAAACCACCTGAACCACCCAGGCAGTCCACCTGGTCTTTGTCAATAGCAGAGACTCAGGAAGTGAGGACACTCCTCTGTGTGGGAGGAATATTGCAGAAAGGCCTGCAGACTGTGCATTGTGGCCAGGAGAAAGCCCCAGTATATGTCTTTAGAACCACAGTGTATGGGCCTAAAAGCAAATGCCTTTGAGCCTGCCTGGCTCCTGCCCCTGGAATAGGTCAATGATGCTGGAAGCCAGAGGAGGGTACCTACAGCCAAAAGATGATGGAAATTAATTTGGTCCTCTGTATTCCCAGAACTAGAGAATAAAATGCTTCATGATTGATGACTTTGCTTTTAAAAAGATGTCCCTTTTGGTTAAAGAAGGAATTAGCCTTCTCTAGAAGAGCAAGTACCAAGAATGCTGAGAATTCTGAGATGTCTTTTTCGAAAATGCCTTGTACCTAGTTGAGGAGAGAGAAGGGAGAGGTGGAATCCCAGCACCCAGGGGCTTCCCTGATTAGTCACCCTTAGTAGTTGCCCCCTTGCGTTCCTTGGAGCTGATTGAGGTCGTGTTAATGTAGGTCTGTAAACTATTTAGAGTCTCTAGCCGCATTTACTTTAAATGTGTGGACTGATCTTCAGTTAGGGTATTGGGAATCCATACATGCTCACTAGGGTTTGTTCTGCTTCCCTCTGGGCCGTTGGGCTACTCGAGTTTTATTCCATTTGTCACTGACGTATTGATCCATCACAATTACCTGATGTGTACAAACTGCAGCTCAGCAATTCAAAGCAGGTATTTTTCTTCCCGCTGGTTCATTTTGCTTCCTTATATTTATAGTGCCTATTATGATTAATTTTGTGGGCCCACTGTAGTTCTTGAACTTGTCCAGGACACATAGGCTAAGCAACAGTGTCCATTTTAGAACCCAGGTGTTCCTAGTCTGCAGAACTCTCTATAATTGAGTTGGGCTGGTGATGCAATGTTCTTAGAACTAATAAAAGATGTCTTTACTGTTGTAGTAGTAGATCACCAAAATAGCTTTTTCTTTTTTTTTTCTTTTGTGTTGGAGTCTCACTCAGTCGCCCAGGCTGGATTGCGGGGGCATACTCCCAGCCACCGCAGCCTCAACCCACTGGGCTCCGGCGAGCCTTCTGCCTCAGCCTTCCAAGTAGCCGGAACTACAGGTGTGCACTACCACGCCTGGCTAATTTTTTATTTGTAGTAGAGACGAGGTCTTGCCAAGTTGCCTGCATGGATCTCGAACCCGTGGGCTCAGGCCATCCATTCACCTCGGCCTCCCAAAGTGCTGGGATGACAGACTGAGCCACTGAGCCCGGCCAGTGACTTTTTCATAAGAGATTGTAGAGGGTTTCACCTAGGAAATCTGGGAGAATAGGTGCTTATTCTTAGAGAAGATACCTGAAGACCCAGCACATTCCACCTTCCATCCTGCTCATGCCCACTGTGCCCCACCCCCCGCACCCCTCCCACCCCGCAAAGAGCCAGGCTCATTATTGCCTCCTCCAACCCTCCTGCTCTGCTGCCATTCCAAAGCTGAACTTGGTCTTCCCTCGGAGGCTCAACTTCATTCTTAGTCTGGCCTAGGGGAGTCCCCTGAGCCTGTTCTAAAGCCCCAGATGGGGAGTGATGGCACCATGCGCTCCTTGTCCCTTTGTGTCCCTTCCCTTGGCAGGTGGGACTTCCTGCCCTTCACATCCTTAACTCTCTCTGACCGTGGTGTAGAGTGAAACCGGTGTTATATTCCTTCAGGCAGACTCTTGACGTCCGAGTGGGAGTTTAACAAACTTCGAACATTCCTTTCTCCACAGCAGCAGGTAGGATTTCAAGACAGTTATGCTAGGAACCAAGAGAATCCTGTATTGATAGTCCAAAGCTGAACTCTGCAGCACTTCTCTTTCATGTTTGCCTTCCTGTTATAGTTCTAATCCTCTTGAGACAGATTAATGCCTTGGGTTGAGGAGACAGGGTATCATGTGAAAGAAATGTGGAAGAGAGAAGTGCGTTCATGTTTTTCAAGAGTATTTCCCTGCGTTGTTGATATGCACGGTAATAAGAGGGACTGTTCCCTAATGCCCTAAATGATTTATGAACATTGTTTAACTGCCGTTGGAGCACTGTCTCAGTTTTAATAGATCTGGCAATGAAACACAGAGAGTTACACATCTTGCCTCAGGCACATCACTGGCAGTTGGCAAAGTGGTATGAACCTGGGCACCTGACTCCAGCCCCTGTGCTGTTAACTAGTTGGGTGCATTCCTGGGTTTCTGGCCTGGGAAACTGGGTAGATGGACGTTCCGTCTGCTGAGACCTGGAAGGTGGAGGGAGGGAAGAGGAGACATTCTTGGGGAATAGCATATTTGGGGCCTGCTAAATCCAAGAATACCCTACCCAACATCCAGTAGAGCTGTCTAGTAGCGGAATATACAGTGTGCTTGAAACAGGTCTTGGCCTGTAGGAGGTTCTTAAAGCCTTGGGAATGGACATCAGTCAAGGAGAGATTACTGAGGGGAAAGAAGGTTTTCCGATCTAGCCTGAGGAACATTCACATTTGAAGACTAGTGGAGCAGGGGTAACCTACAGGTGAGAGAGCTGGGCTAGAGAGTGACTCTCAACTAGGGGCAGTGCCTCCTCCTCAGGGACAATTGGAAATGTGTATAAGGTTTTTTTTTGATCCGCATGAAGTGGGTTGGAGTGCTACATTGATCGGGGAAAAAGGGCAATGTGCAATATGACAGTACTCTGTGTCAGAGTGTTGCCTCCCCTCCGGACAGAGTGTGGCACCCAAAGGGGTCTTCCCACTCTTTGGATCTCACATTTATACCGTACTTCGGCTTTCGACCTCTTTTCTCTCCCTCGTGGCTCCTCACCGTGGTTCCAGGCATGTGGAAGGGCAGCCTGCATTCTATGTGCTCTGATGGCAGAGGCCCTGAGAGGTAGCGCGATGGCCACTGAGCTCATGAGTGCTGGATCCTGGGCTCTTGTTCTGTTCTTCTTCTGTGTCTCTCCACGGCTTGAATCTGGAGAACCTGAGGATTGAGCTGTCTTCCCAGATGGTTGACAGCTTGTGCTGATTAGTTTGCCCCATCTGGTGGGAAGTGCTCATGGCTGCAGCCTGGCAGTGTCTCCTGGGAGGCCTGGGTGAGCTGACCTGTGTGGCACCTGATGCCCCTCAGGGGATGACCATAGTGAGGTGATCATTGATGCCTGGTGTCTGCACATCAGTCCCTGTGTGTGCTGGGAGTGCAAAGCCCATGTGGACTTTAGACAGGTTTGCTGTCGTGTTCTCAGAAGTCCTCTGCTCTCTGTGTGCCCCTGGTGGGCAGCTGCTGGTGGTCAGAATGTTTGAGCCTCAGGAAGGCCCTGAGCATCAGCTTCTGCCCTGAAGACAGGGCAGCCCTTGCGATTCTCAGAGTCGACTTGACTGTGTAATATAAGATGACTGCCCAGTGATTCTACTGGAAAGTCTCCATCTCCCTGGCCAAACACTCTGATTAAAGTGTTACTTTTTTTTGTCCAGGCTTGGTGGCTAAGCCTATAATCCCAGTGCTTTGGGAGGCCGAAGTGTGTGGGTTGCCTGAGCCCGCGGGTTTGAGACCCGCCTGGGCAACTCGGCGAGACCTCATCTCTACAACAAATCAAAAATTAGCCGGGCGTGGTAGTGCACGCCTGTAGTTCCAGATACTTGGAAGACTGAGGCGGAAGGATCGCCGAAGCCCAGCAGGTCGAGGCTGCAGTGGCCGGGAGCGGCCACTGTACTCCAGTCTGGGTGGCAGAGTGAGACTCCAACTCAAAAAAATAATAAATAAATAAAAAATAATAAAATACGTAAAAAAAAATTAAGTGTTACTTTTCATCTCAGCTCTGGGTCAACAACTATTAAAATATATGTGTTATGGGAGAGGGAAAATGTCATCGCTGCCACACCTCTGCCATGTGGCTCGGGTCTGTTGCCACTGATTTCTTCCTCCAAGACCCAAGTTCAGGACGGGCTCCACCCAGGTCATAGCAGCACCGCTGAGTGAGCCTTGTCCTTGCAGCGTGTCTTCTGACTCTCACATCTATCTTCCACACGCTGTTACTATTTATTTTAAGGAAAATGATCTCAGTGTTGAAAAATCTGATGGGAAGGGGTTGGAGCTGGGAGTGTAGGAGGCAGAGAACAGGGTCACTAGCAGAGTGGGTCCCGACTTGGACTGGGATCCAGAGTTTGGGTATGGGAGCATCCCTCCAGAAGAAGGCAGGTTCTTCCGTAGTTGAAGAAGGCGTGGTTCTTCCATGGTGAAGGAAGGGAGAAGTGGTAGGTACCGCAGGAAGGCTGGTGCTTGTGGTGGTGGAAGTCGAGGGACTGCTCCAGGCCTTCCCTGTCATCTTCACACACGGTAGATCCTGGAGCATGTTTGCTGCATAGTATGTGGATTTTATAGCGTCTTTCTTCATGTCAGTGGCCCTGGTGGATCCCTGGAAGGGATGGGGACACGTCACTTGGAGAAGAAAGTCTAAACTGAACTGCAGTGTGTGCCGAGAGCTGATGCACAGACGATTGGGTGGTGAGATGAAGTGACCGTGTTTCCCATGGGATGGGAAACTGAGGGGTGGGATGGGCTGCAGCGCTTTCTATGCAGCCTATGGCAGTTTGGCTTGGTGACTTGAGTGTGGCGTGGAAGACACAGTCATCACTGTGGGATCCTTGTGGACTGGTCAGCTCTGCCCGGGCCTGTGGCTACAGACGCTCCCACCCAGGCTACCTTGCACTTGTGGGTGGGATAGAGAGACTGTGTGAGAGACAGCGGGATTGAGTCAGAGATTCTCAAGGCTGGAAGGGTCCTTGGATATTTTTTGGTCCAACTCATTTATTTTATTTTATTTTATTTATTTTATTTTTTTTTGAGTTGGAGTCTCACTCTGTCGCCCAGACTGGAGTGCAGTGGCCGCTCCCGGCCACCGCAGCCTCGACCTGCTGGGCTCCGGCGATCCTTCTGCCTCAGCCTTCCAAGGAGCTGGAACTACAGGCGCGCGCT
>CAUYQG010036172.1:0-17431 GCA_963574415.1 Tarsius wallacei | reverse complement strand
AATGTCTGAACTTCCTCTGTCAAGGATGGCCCAGTGACTTGTCCTTCTCTGTGATCTGATCCTCAATGATTAGCTCTCCTCTGTGATGGGAGCACAGGGACAGGGCCTTATCTGAGATGAGTGCTCCAGTGATTGACCCATCTGTGTGATAGATGACCCTGTGACTGTGCCTGTTCATTAATGGATGCATCTATGACTGGTTGTCTTCTTTGATTGATGTCCCAGTGAGTACTCCTCCCCTATTGTGGATGCACCAGTGACTGGCAACCCTCTGTGAGCAGAGCACCGTAACTGGTTGTACCTCTATTGCTTGCCTGAGTGATTGACACCCCCCTCTGATGATGCCTATGTCTCACCTGCCATTGGTGCCTCAGTGTCTGACTTTGTCTTATGATCTGTGCCCCAGTGACTGACTCTTCACCTAATAGATGATACAGTGACTGGAACTCATCTTAGATGGGTGTCTCTGTGATGCACTTCTCTAGGATGGGTGCCTTAGTGACTGCCCTTCCTTGGCGATTAGTGCACAATGACTGTCCACCCTCAGTGATTTGTATGCCAGTGTCTGGCCCTCTTCCTAATCAATGGCCCAGCTATTGTCACTGGTCTGGGATGTGTGCATCAGTGACAATCAGTCTTCTGTCATGGGTTCTTACTGACTGACTTTCCACGGTGATGGTGCCCCAGTAACTGGTGTTTCTCTGTGATAATTACCTCAGTGACTAGTCATCTTCTGTGACAGGTGTCCCAATGAGTACACTTCTGCTCAGCTAGTGCTCCTCCTCTGTGATCTGTGCCTTTATGTTTTTTCGTCCTCCTAAACAGTTCCCAGTGACTTGCACTCCAATAAGATAGGTGTCTCAGTGATCAGCCCTCCTCTGGTATAGCAGCCCCATTGAATGGTCTTCCTTTGTGATTGCTCCCCCACTGACAGGCCCTCTTCCTAATGGGCGCCCAGTAGATGACCCTTATCTTAGACTTGTGTCATATTGACTGGACCTCCTCTTGGATGGATGCCTCAGTAACTGGCTTTCTGCTGTGATGGTATCCCAGTGACAATTTCTCCTCTGTTATTTGTACCCCCAGTGACTTGCATTATTCTATAACTGGTGATCCAGTGACTGACACTTCTCTTTGATGTTTGACTCAATAACTAGCTCTCCTCTGTAATATGTACCCCAGTAAACAGGCTTTTATGTGATACTTGCTCCAGTGACTAGCCCTCATCTATAATGGTTGCCCTATGGTTTTTAAATCCTCTGTTATGGGTTCACAGTGACGGAAATTCCTCTGTGTTCCGGACTCACGTGATTGTCCTGTCTTTGTGATAGGTGACCAAATTACTGGTCCTCTTACATAATAAGTACAATATTAACTAGCCCTCTTTTCTTATGAGTGCTTAAGTGGCTAACTCTCCTTTGTTATGCATGTCTTAGTGACATCATCTGTTAAGGTTGTGACTGTGACTCGCCTTCCTATGGATGAGTACTTCAGTGACTGGTCCTCCTCTGTGAGGGTGTTTTAGTGACTTGACCTCCTTTTAATAGGCACCACAATGACTGGCCCTCCCCTTGAATGAGTTTCCTGTGAAATATCCTTCTTTGTGATCCTTTCACCAGTGACTGGCATTCCTCCTAATGACTGATTCACTGACTGACACTCCTCTGGGAAGAGTTCCTCAATGACTGCTCCTACTCTGAGAATAGGTGCCTTAGTGATTGACTTTCTTCTGTGGCGGGGGCTTGAGTGACTAGACTTCTTTGGTGATTAGTGTCCCAGTGACTGAACATTTACCTAATGGGTGTCCTATTAACTTACCTTCCTATGTGATGGGTGTGTCAGAGACTAGCCCAACTATGATGGATGTTGAAGTGACTAGTTCTCCTCTATGACAGGTGCCCACGTGACTGTCCCACCTCAGTGATGAGTGGCTAAGTGCTTGTCCCTCATATGTTATAGGTGTCTGAGTAACTGGGCCTTTTACATAATTATATCTCCATTGGCTGTGCCTCATCTATGATTGGTAACCAATTGACCAGCACTCCAACACAATGGTTGTCACAGTAACTAGCCATTCACTGTGAAGATTGTCCAAATGACTGGCTTTCCTCCACAATATGTGCACCAATGTATGGCCCTCCTCTGTTACAGTTGCCACAGTGACTAGGTTACCTTTGTGTTGGGAGTCCCAATGAATATCCCTCTTCCTCTTTGAAGTTTGTTCTCATGATGGCCCACCTTTGTGATGAGTGGCCCAGTAATGACACCTTATCTGATATAGGTGACCCAGTGATTGGGCATTCCTTGAGATGAGTGCCTTGGTGACTGGGCCTCCACTGTGATTAGTGCCCCTGTGACTGGATCTCCTCTGTGATACTAACCAGTGACAGAAACCTTTCTTGATGGTTGTCCCAGCGACGGCCCTCCTCCTATTGAATGTCCCATTGACTGGTCTTCCACAGCGATGGGTGAACCAAGAACTAAACTTATTCTATAATAAGTGCCCCATTCTGCTTCTGCTCTGATGCCTGCCCCAGTTACTGGACCTCCTGAGTGATAGGTACCTAGGTAACTGGCTCTCCTCTGTGTTGGGAGCCCCAGAGACCAGGCCTCCTCTTTGAGTATGCCCCAGTGACTGAACTTCCTCAGTGTTGTGCCGCCCAGTGACATGCGCTCTTCTGTGATTGTTTCCCCTGTTATTTTTTCTCCTCCTGTTAGGTACCCAAATGACTGGCCCTTGACTGGAATGGGTACCCCAGTGACAGGATTTCATCTGTGATGTGTGCCCAGGGACTGGGCCTTATCTGCGATTGGTGCAACTTTGGTTGGCCCTCTTCTGTGATAGTTGCCTAAGTGACTCTCCCTCGTCATATTGGGTGGCCTAATTACTGACTCTTCTCCAGGATGGGTGACTCAATGACCGTGCTGTGTATAGGGTGTCTCAGTGACTGGACCTCAACTGTGATGCATGCCTCAATTACAGGCCCTCCTCTGGGATTGGTGCCTCTGAGACTGGTCCATCTCTTAATGGATGTTTCTAATACTGGCACTCCTCTGGAATGGTTGCCTCATTGATTCATCCTGCTTGGGAATGGATGCCTCAGTAAATGGCACTCCTTTGTTATGGTGCACCAGTGATGGTTCCTCTTCTGTGACGGGTGTCTAAATAACTAGGACTCCTCTGTGATGGTTCTTAGTGACCAGCCTTCTTCTGTGATGGGCGTCCCAGTGACTGTGCCTTGGCTGTGATGCCTACTTCAGTACTGGCCCTCCTTGGTGATGGGTTACCCAGTGAATATCCCTTTGTGTAAAGTGTGCTCTAGTGACTAGTCTTCCTCGGTGATGAATAGTCCAGTGACTGGCCATAAAACTATTTGGTGTCTGAGTGACTGGCCCTTCAATGTGATGGGTTCTTTAGTGCCTGTGCTTTTATTGAAATGGGTGCCCAGGGACAGAACATCATCTGTGATGCATGCCCCAGTGCCTGGCCATCCTCTGGAGTAGATTCCTTAATGACTGGCACACCTTTGTGAAGGGTGTCTAACTTTCTGAGCCCCCTGTGTGCTAGGTGCCTCAGTGACTGTCCCTCCTCTGCAAGTGATGCTCCACTGATTGGCCTCCCTCTTAATGGGTGCCCAACTGAATGGCTCTCTGCTGGGATGAGATCCTGTGTGAATGACTCCTGTTTCTGTGTTGGATGCCTCAGTGCATGTACTTCCTCTGGGATGGGTGAGTCACCTACTGGCCCTATTCTGTGATGGGTGCCTCTGTGACTGACTCCCCTCTGTGTTGGTGTTTCAATTACATGTCCTCCTTTGTGATAGATGCCTGTTATAGATGCCCCAGTAACTAGCCTTTTTCACTGTGTTGGGTGACCTGTGACTGCCTCTGTTGTGATCAATGCCCCAGTGACTTGATTTCTTCCATGATGGGTCTCCAAGTGACTAGCCTACATCTATCATGATAGTTGCAGTCACTGGTTCTCCTCTATGATGCATTTCCAAGTCATTGTCACTCCTCTGTGATATGTGCTCATATAACTGGCCCTTGGAATATGTGCCTCAGTGACTGGTTCTCCTCTGTCATTGGTGCCTGAATCACACTCCTCCTAATAAGTACCCTAGTGATTGAAATGCCACAGCTATGGGTGCCTCAATGATTGATCCTCCTCTGTGATGGGAGCCTCTGTGACTTAACATTTTGTAGGATGGAACTTCAGTGACTTGCCTTACTCTGAGTTGGCTCTACACTTATTAGTTTCATTCTGTGATGGTACACCAGTGATTGGCCCTCCTTGTTACTGGTATCTCAGTAACTAGTCCTCCCCCATAATGGTTGCCCTAAAGACTAACCCTCTTCTATCATACGAACTCCAGTGAATGGGTTTCCTCTATGATATATGTCCCAGTGACTAGCTTTCCTTTGTGATGGGTGTTCTAGTGACTGACTCTCTTATGGAATTGGTTCCCCGGTGAATGGCCTTCCTTGGTTATGGATACCTCTGTTACTAGCCTTCCACTGTAATGTGTGTCCCAATGTTCAGTGCTCCTCTGTGAGGTTTGCTACCATCACCTGCTCTCTTCTGTGACAACTGCCCAAATAATGTTCTCTTCTATTATGGGGGCTCCAGGGAATGTCCCTCCTTTGTATTGGGTGCCCAATGACTGGCCTTCCTGTATAATTGATTCCTTATGACAGGCACTTCTATGTGATGGGTACCTCAGTGACTTGCTCTCTTCTGTGATGGAGTCCCAGTGACTAGCCCTCCTCTGTGAGTAGTGCCCCCATTATTAGCCCACCTCTGTAATATCCCTCATCTGCCATAATAATCCAGTGATTATGCTTTTTCCATTATTGGTGCTCCAGTGACTGTGCCTTCTCTCTGACAGGTGTCCCAGTGATTAGGTCTCTGCTCTGAAGAGTACCACAATAACAATATCTCCTCTGTGATGACTGTCCCAGATCCCGGCCTTTCTCTGTTTTTGGAGCCTCACTGACTGAACCCATCCTAATGGGAGTCTCAGTGACTGACCCTCCTCTGTAATGGTTGATCAGTGACTGGCCCTAATCTGGGATTGTGTGTTCAGTGACAGGGTTTATTTTGTTACAGGTGATCCAGTGACTGGCTCTCCTGTGTTCTGGTTGTGCAGTGACTTGCACTTCTCTCTGATAGTTGCTCCAGTCAGTAGCCTACTTCAGTGGTGAGTGACCCAGTGACTGGTCCTCCTCCATAACATGTGCTCTAGTGACTTGTCCTTCTCTCTGATGGGTGTCACAATGAGTGGCCCTCGTTGTGATATGTGCCCTAATGACTGACCCTCATCCATAATGGATGTTGTAGAAATTAACCTCCTTTGTAATGTGTGCCCTAGTGTCTGAATCTCCTTTTTGATGGCTGTCCCAATGACTGTCTTTCCTCTCTGATGATTGCTCCAGTCACTGGGCCTCCTCAATAATGGGTGTCCCAGGACTGACATTATTTCATAATGTGTGCTTTGGTGACTGTCTCCCTCTCTGTTTGCTTCTAACTGACTGGCCCGTCTTCGTTATCATTGCCCCACTAATTGGTTTTCCTCTGTGACTGACTCATTCTGTGATGGGTGCCAGTATGATGTTTTCTGGGATGGGTGCACCAGTAACTGTCCCTCCACCATAATGTATGTTCCAGTCACTGGCCATCCTCTGCAATAAGAGTCTCATTGACTTGGCCTCCTCCAAGATGGCTATCACTCTGTGATCAGTGTCCCAGTGTCTATCCCTCTTTTAAAATGGGTGGCCCAGTGACTTATGTTCATCTGTGATGTTTGCCATAGTGCCTGACCCTCCACAGTTTTTGTTGCCCAGTAGTTGATCCTCTTCCAAGACAGATGCTCCAGTGACTGACTCTCCTCTTTAATGGGTGCTTCAATGTCTAGCCCTCTTCTGTGATGCATACCCCACAGATTGGGATAACTGGTGCCTCAGTGACCACCTAACCTCTGCTATGGGTGCCCCAGTTAATGGACTTCCATGATGGGTGTCTTAGTGACTAGCCCTCCTGTATTATGTGCCCCCATTACCGGGCATCCTCTCTGAGTGTGCCCCATTAATTGACTATCCTTTGTGATCAATGACCAAGTGCTTGGCATTGATGCTAATGGATGCTCAGTGACTATCACTTCTCTGGTGTGCATGTCTCAATAACTAGTCCTTCCTGTATTGAGTGCCTGTTACTGGTTCTCCTCTGTGATGGGTGCCCAAACGACTAACCCTTCTCTATGAGGTTTGTCTCAGTTACTAGCCCTCCTCTTTATTGGGTGCCTAAGTGACTAGATTTCCTCTTTGATGGATGCCCAAGTGACTAGCCCGCCTCTGTGATGGGTTCCCCAGTGTCAGATCCTCCTTCCAATGGGTACCCCAGTGACTTTCCCACTTCTGTAAAGTGTGTATTAGTGACTGTGCCTCCTCTGTCACAGGAGTCCCAGTAGTTAGGCCTCCTCTGTGATGGGTGCAGTACTGACAATGCCTCCTCAATGATGGCTGCCTCAGATGCTGGACTTTCTCTGTTTTTGCAACCTCAGTGACTGAGCTCCTCCTGATGGATGCCTCACTGACTTGCCCTTCTCTGTGATAGTTGCATCAGTGTGAACCTCATCCTTGATGTATTTCTTAGTGACAGGCTCTTCTCTGTGTTGGATACTTCAATAAATAGCTTTCTTCAGTGATGAGTGGCCCAGTGACTGATATTTCTCCATAATATGTGCTCCAGTGATGGGACTCTTCTGTTTAGTGCCACAATGATAGGCTGTTCTCTGTGATAGGTGACCTAGTGACTGGCCCTCATCCTTAATTGATGCCCTAGAGACAAGCCATCCTCTGCAAAGTGTGCCCTAGTGTCTGGCTCTCCACTGTGATGGGTGTCTTAATGACTAGCATTCCTCTGTGATGATTATTTCTGTGACTGGATCTCCACCATAATGGGTGCCCCAGTGACTGGCATTCCTCCATTATGGGTGTGCTATGACTGGGCCTCTCTGAGATTGCTTCCACTGAAACTGGTACTCCTCTATTATGGTTGCCCAAGTGACTAGCCCTCCTCTATCATGGATGTGCCACTAACTGTGCCTCTTCAGTAATGGGTGCAAAAGGCATTTTAAAGGCAATATCTGTGTCTAGTCCTCTTGTGTGATGTGTGCACCAGTGGTAGGATGTCTTCTGTAATGGGAAACTCAGTGAGTGTCACTTTTCCCTTTATGACCTAGTGACTTGTCCTCCTTGTGATGGGTGCCACAATGACAAACCCTCTTCCATGCTGGGTGTCCCAGTGACTAACATTTTTAGTTAGTCAACCCTTAGAAAAGTTAGCAACTGAGACAGCCATCACAGAGTTGGACCTGTCAATATTGTACTTATCACAGAGGTGGCCTAAACACTGGGATACTTGTACTTCTTGTCATTAGTTCCCTAGTGCCTGGCCCTTTTCCATAACAGTGCCCCAGTGACTGGCCTTCCTCCATTATTTGACCCACTGATTGTGTCTGCTCTTTGATGGGTGCCCTGTGACTGGCCTTCATATTGATGGGTGGCCCAGTGAGAAGCCCTCTTCTGTGCTGGGTGTCACAGAGACTTATAGTTCTTTATAATGTTTGCCACAGTGATTGGCCACGTGTATGATTGATGTCATAATGACTGACTATCCTCTGTGGTGGATGTCACAGTAACAAGCCCTCTTCAGTGATGGGTGTCCTAGTAACTGACCCTTCTCCAAAGGGATGCCCTAGGACTAGACCTTCTCTATGATATGTGTCACAGTGTCTGCCTTCTCCATAATGGGTGCCCCAGTGCCTGTCTCTCCTCAAAATTGGGTGCTCTAGTGACTAACCCGCTGCTGTTAAGGTTGTTCCGGTAACTGATACTTCTCCATAATTAGTGTCCCAATTACTAGCTCTCCACTGTCAAGGATGACCAAGTGACCAGCTTTCCTCTTTTGTGAGTATCCATGGACTGGCTCTCATCTGTGATAGATTCCTCAGTGACTGGCCCTCCTTGATTATGGGTGTCCTGGTGATTCACTCTCCTCTGTGATGGTTGCTCCACTGAAAGGGCATCCTTTATGTTTCCCCCAGTGTCAGTCCCTCCTCTATTATGTATGTCCCACTTATTGGGCCTCCTAAAGAGTGGGTGTCTTATTGACTGGCCCTTCTTCGTGATGGGTGTTTTAGTGACTGGTTCTCCTTCATAGTTTGTACCCCACTGACTGGGCCTGCATTGTTATTGCTGTATCAGTGACTGACCTTCATATATGATGGGTGCCTTAGTGACTAGCCCTCCCTGTGACAGGTTTTCAGTGAAAGGGTCTTCTCTGTCATTGGTGGCCCAATGACCAGCCATCCTCTATAATAGGTGTCCTAGTAATTGGACTTTCTCCAAAATGGGTGCACCTGTGACTAGTCCTCTGTGATGGGTGCCCCAATTTATGGGCTTCCTACATAATGTACCAGTGCCTACCCTTCTATAAAATTAGTTCTCCATTGACTAGGTCTCCTCTGGGAACTAGTCACTGGGACAACCATCACAGATGAGGACAAGTCACAGTGGTCTAGGTCTCCTCTGGGAACTAGTCACTGGGACCAGCCCCAGTGATAAGTCCTCCTTCAAGTTGTGTGCTGAAGTAACTAGCCCTCCTCCATGATGTGTTTTCAAGTAATTGGGGCTTCTCCATAATTGTTATCTCACCTCAGTCACATACTCCTCTGTGATAGGTGCCTTAATAATCAGCAATTCTTTCTGGTGTATGTCCCAGTGACTGGCCCACTTCTGTGATGGGTGTCTCAGTATCTGGCTCTCCATTTTGATTGGTGTCCTAGTGACTGGCTTCACTGTGATAGATAGCCCAGTGATTGGTTTTCCTCCACTATGTGTGCCTCAGTGACTCTACCTCCTCTGTGAATGGTGACCAGTGACTGACCCTCCTCCATAATGTGTGCCCCAGTGACTGAGTCATCTCTTTTACTGATGTATAATTTTCTGACTTTTATATATGATGGGAGCCTTAGTAACAACCCTCTCTGTTATAGATGTTCCAGTAACTGGGCAATTGGTCTTCCAGTGACTAGTCTTCCTCTCTGATAGTTTTTCCACTTACTCTTTCTCTTTAATTGGTGCTTCATTGACTGTTTTTGTGTGTGTGATGGTTGTCCCAGTGACAGGGCCTATTCCATTATGTGTGATTCATTGACTGGGCCTACTCTGTAACTGATGCCTCGGTGACTAGTCCTCCACCAAATTGGATGCCCAAGGGACTAGCCCTCTACTGTGCTATGTGGTCCATTAATTGGGTCTCCTCCACAATTTGTGCCCCAATGACTAACCCTCTTCTGTGAGTAATGCCCTAGTGACAGGTACTCCTCTGTGATGGGTGTATCAGTGACTGGCATTTCTCTTTGATAGATTCCCCAGTGACGGGCCTCTTCTAAAATGAATACCCCAGAGATAGGCCCTTCTCTGATGGGTGTCACAGAAATTGGTCCTCCACTGTAAAAAATACCCCAGTAACTGATGTTCATTGGTGGTGGGTACTAGTTTTCTCTGTGCTTACCGCACCAGTGTCTGTTTCCTACATAATGGGCTCCTCAGATATTAGCCCTCCTCCATTACAGGTGCCTCTGTGAATATGATCTGCTATATGATAGATTCATTTTGGATGAGCACAAGCAAATAGAACAATTAACAGAAAGGAGGGTTAGGCATTGAGTCACACATCACAGAGCTGGGCAAGTCATTGTGACACCCATCACAGAGGAGAACCAGTAATGAGGCACCCATCAGAGGAGGGCTAGTCACTACGACATTCATTACAGAAGAGGGCCAGTGACTCCATGATTTGTGCACCAGTGACTAATCCTCTATATGAGGCATGCCTTTGTAACTGACCATCCTCTGTGAAAAGTGCCACTGTGACTTGTCCTCATCTGTGATGGTTGTCCCAGTGACTAGTTCTCCCTGTCATTGGTTCCACATTGACTAGCTCACCTCTATAATGTGTGAACAGTGACATTCTACTCCAAAATGGGTGTTCCAGTGACTCTCCCTATGCTTTGATGGGTATTCAGGTGAATGGCCTTCTTCTGTAATTGGTTACTTGGCCCCAGTTACTTGGCCCTCTCCATATTAGTGCCTCAGTTACTGATCCTTCCAATTGAATGTCCCAGTTATTGTTCAATCTCTGTGACTAGTCCAATTGACAAGCTTTTCTTCTGCACAGTCACCCCTGTTACAATCCTCCCACTCTAATGAATGCCCAAATTCCTTAACCTCTTCAATTATGGGTACTCCCCTGACTAGTTCTCCTTTGTGATGGGTATTTAAGTGGTGGCTCCTCCTCATAATGTGCCCAGTGACTTGGTCCTCCCTAGTATTGATGTCCCAGTGACAAGAACTCTTTATATTAGTGACCTAGTGTCAAGCCCTCTTCCATTATGGATGCCCCAGTGACTGTGCTACTCTGTTACTCATGCCATGTGACTGACACTCCTGCATATTTTTTGCCTCAGTGACTAGGCTTTGGTCTCACTTAATGATCATCTTCAGTAATGGGTGCCCCCAAAGCCAAGCCTTCCCTTTTGATAGGTGTACCAGTGACTGATTCTATTTTCTAACATGTGTCCCAGTGCCTTGGCCTCTCCTGTGATTGATGTCACAATGTCTGGCTTTTATATATAAAAGGTGCCCCAGTGACTAGCCATCTTCTATCATGGTTGTCACAGTCTGGGTCTTTTCTATGATGGGTGCTTCATGAACTGGGCCTCCTCTGTGATTGATCCCCTAATGACTGGAAATCCTTTGTGATGGGTGCCATAATGTCTAGGTCTCTGCTGTGATTTATATCCTAGTAACTGGGTCTCCTCCAAAATGACTGCCCCTGTGACTCTAACCTGCATCTCTGATAGATGTCCCAGTCTCTGCCCCCATTCTAATTGGGGTACCCACTGATTATCCTTCTTCTCTAATAGTTTCCCAGTGACAGGCTCTTTTCTGTGATGGGTGTTCCTGTGACAAGTTCTCATCTGTGACTTGAGCCCCAATGACTGAACTCCTCCTTTTGGGTGTCCAAGTGACTGGCCCTCCTCTAGGGTGGGTGCCTCAATGATTCATCCTCCTCTGTGATGTGTACCTCAGTGATTGTCTGTCTTTTAGTTGGATGCCCCTCTAATGGTAATCCTCTTTGATGAGTGTCACAGTGACTAACTCTCCTGTGTTATGGTTTCCTAGTTCCTGAATCTCCTCTCTTATGGATGCCCAATTGAGCTGACTTTTTCTTTGATGGGTTGCCCAGTTCCTGACCTTCCTTAGAAATAACTGCCCTGATGAGTGACTCTCTTCTGTGATGGGCAACCCAGTGAGTAACCCTCCACCCTGATCAGTTTTCCAGTGTGTGACTCATCCATTATTGATGCCCTAGTTACTACCTCTACTCTGAGATCAGTGTCCCAGTGTCTGGCCAGCATGAGGAAGACAATAGTCCTAGATGTAATGCAGTGGCTGTTGCAGCCCCCAAAACATGATGCTGTCATAGACTGAGGCCACCAGAAGAACAACTGCTAAGTCATCATCTTCAACATCACTTAAGAAGAGGTTAACTTTCACCCAGGTTCACAAGAGTCTGCAGAGGATCTGGGAGTGGAAGGTGACCAAATTCACTCCCTAGGTTTTTGCCAGTATCCAGGTGGCAAGTTCAGAAAGTCTCCCTACCTGCCCTCAGTCAATCTGGTGAGTGGGCTTATGATAGCCAACCACACAATCATATCCTCACAGTCAGTAACATACCTCTTTCAGCATTAACCCAGTTGTATAAACACCTGCATACAATGTAAAGCAGTTAAACACCCATGTAATTCAGCTTGTGTCTGGTTGTGTAAACACTAGCATAATATATAATACACATAACTTTATATATTATACATCATGCTCACATAGGAGACACATCTTACACATGCTGCAACAGTGACCAACATTTTTCACACAGAAATGTACCCAGTATGACATCTTCTCATTCCATGTGTAACAGTGAGGGACACATTTCATACAGCAGGAATCATGTCAAAACAACACCCACATAAAACATAAAACAGTTAAACACACTTTTCACGCCTCATGCCCCATGTTACAAACACATTTCATATAACATGTAGCAGTGACAAACATAGCTTATCTTCCATGAATGCACCCATAAGTTATAATCTCATTCAACACACAACATTGAAGGACTTCTAATACAGCATGCACCCAGTTGCAAGTACACTGGTACACCATATAAAACAGTTATACACACACCTCATACAACACACTTTCCATTATAGACAAGTTTTATCAACTTGAAAAATGACCAACTTACCTCATCCAAAATGTCCTCATTATGAAGTTATTGCATTATACATACAGCTGTCAGGGACATATCTTATTCAGCATGCACCCAGCTGTGAAAATATTCAAATGCAATGTAAGACACAACATATTTCACACAACATTCCACAAGTTAGAAACACATTTCCAACCACAGACAATCATGGCAGACAAACCTCATCCATAAGTACACCCTGCATAAAACAATCTCATTATCATGCACCAGTCATGTACCCAGTGGCAGGAACTTTGCATAAAATGTAATACACTTAGACGTATGTTTCCCACACACCACACCAAGTTTGCAGTCACATTTTGCACAATGTACAACACTGTCAGACTAGCTAAATCAGAATTGCACACCGTATAATTTAATCTCATTCAACGTGTGATAGCATGCACAGAAACATTACTAAACCACAGTTCCACACTGTATAATATAATCTCATTCAACGTGCAGCAGCATGCACACAGAGATAGCTAAACCTAAATTACATACTGTATAATATAATCTCATTCATTGTGCAACAGCATTTACACAGTTGTGAGAAAATCTGCATATAACATAAAACTAAAGTTAAACACACATTTCACAAAAGATGCCAGGAGTTACATCTTTTTTATTACCTGCAACAGTGAAAGGCATACTATATTCAAAAATGCACAAAGCCTAAAAGAATCACTTATTTTGCAACAGTGAGGTACACTGCTCATTTAGCATGTGCCAAATTGCAAAAGCTCTCACATCAAAGTAAAACAGTTGAGCACACATTTCACACTCCATGTGTATGGTTAGAGACAAATTTCATACAAGGTGCAACAGTGACAGACATAAGTCATCCAAAAATTCACCCCATGTTAACTTATCTCATCCAATGGGTAACAGTGAGAGACTCATGTCATACAACATGCTTTTAGTTGAGAAAACACCACAACATAACATAAAACAGTTAAAGATAAATTTCACACAAGATGGTCCCAATAAGAAATACATTTTATATGTCATGCAAAAATGACAGACATAAACACATTTCATAAATCATGCAAAAATAACAGATAAAGCTCACCCAAAAATGTACTCAGTATGAAATAATATCTCTCAACAATCAGTAGTGTGAGACACATCTCAAACAACATGAACTTAGTTGTGTGAACACATTTAAACTACATACAACATTGGCAGTCATAGCTCAATCAGAATTGCACCCTGTATAAAATAGTGCCACTCAACATGCCTCAGCATGCACACAGTTTTGAGAACATACACTATAACACAAATCAAAAAGTGTAATACATGTTTCTAATGAGATGCCATGAGTTATAGACACATTTTTTACAATGTGCAAAACAGTGGAAAACATACTACATAGAAATATGCACCCAGCATGAAATAATGTCTTTCAACATGACACAGTGAGAAACAGTTAGTTCAGCACATACCCAGTTGCAAAAACACTTGAATACAAAGTAAACTAAACAATCATTTCACACACCAAGGCTTTGGCTAAAGACAAATTTCATACCATGTGCAACAGTGACAGACGCAGCTCATCCAAAATTTGCCCAGTATTAGCTAAACCATGGGTAACAAAAAAGATTCATCTCATACAACATGCACCCAGTTGTGAGAGCACCTGTGTACAACATATATCAATGAAGCACACATTCCCCTATTTAGAGACACATTTCATATATTGGGTAAAAATGAGAGACATAGCTCATCCAAAAATGCACCCAATAGGAAATGTCATTCAAAATTCCACAGTGAGGCACTTATTTTAAACAGTACGCACCCACTTGTGAAAGCACCCTCATACAATGTAAAAGAGTTAAACACATTTAATAAAACTTATCTTTAGTTGAAGACAAAGATTATAACTATGTGCTACAGTGACAAATTTCATCTAAAAATGCACCCAGTAAGAAATGACCTATTCAATATGCATCAGTGATGTACACATCCAATTCAACAAGCACTCAGTAGGAAAACAAACAGGTATGAGGTAAAACACTTAAACACATTTCACACAACATGCCTCAATTTACAGACATCTTTCCTGCAATATGCAATGGTATCAGACATTATTCATCTGAAAATGTTCCCATGGAGAAATACTCTTATTTATTGTGCAAATAGGGCTGGCTTGCTCATATCAGAAGAGTGATTCTCTGGGAGATCATAAACTTGCACCTGGGCCACTGCAGCAACCAGTATTAGAAGCTTCTGAATGAGAAGCAACTGTGCACTGAAAATGACATCAGCCTCAATGGCATGGTGAAGGAAGGAATACAGGATACACCTATTGGACAACGCCAAGCAGACTAACATTTATGCAGTTGAAGTCCCAGGAACAAAGAAAGAGAAAATGGGTCAGAAAACATATTTGAAAAAATAATGGCTTGAAATTTTCCAAGCCACTGAGGGCACTATCCACTGAGGGCACTATCCACAAGAATGTCTTTTTCTACAAGGCAGATGGTGAGCACCGCATTTCTGGGGTAGTTCTGGGGGACCTGAACTCCCAGTGATCCACTCCATCCTCAAATCCCCCTATGCCAAGCTCTATAACACACAGAACATCTACCTGTTGGAGTATGGAGGAGACACTGGTAACAATTAGGCCAGTGCATTTTCCCAGGGAGAGAAAGCCATGAAGACATGTTTGAAATTATAGACAGAGAAGCAGATGGAAGTGACAGTCTAGAGAGTTTTGTGGTACATCACTCCATCACTAGGAGTATGGAATTTTGCCTGGTCTCCTATCTACTGGAGCAACAGATTGACAGGCACCCAAAACAGCTGATGCAGATGTACTCATGTTTTTTTTATCAAGAGGAAATATAGGACTGACCACATTGTGGTCCAGCCCTACAACTCACTGCTCATACAAAAGAGGCAGATCCAGAATTCGGACTGTATGGTGGTGCTGGACAACACAGCCTTGAACAGCATTGTCATAGACAGCTTGCACATCCAGAACCTGGCCTTCTCCCAGATTAACAAGTTGGTGTCCACCATTTCAGCCAGCACCACCACCCTGTGATACCCCAGTCACATAAAAAACTACTTAATCAGCCTCATTGTCTCACTCATTCCCATGCCTTGGTTCTACTTTCTCATGACAAGTAACAATCCCATCACCACAGAACAGTCAGTGCCCACCATTTGTAAGACCACAGTCCTGGTTGTCATGAGTTGCCCACTGCAGTCCCAAAATCTGTGATGGGTACAGAGGCCAGAACCACCAAACAACAACTGTCACATCAAGGAAGAGATGGATTCCAAACTAGGTCCACAAGACCATGTGGAGGATCCTGGAGTGGAGGCTGGCCAACTTCATCCCCTGGGGTCCTGCCTACATTCAGGTGGCCCTGTCTATAAATTATCCCTACCTGTTCTCAACAGACTGGAAAAGCGGCCTCATGATGTTCAACCTCACCAGCATCTCCACAGTCAGAGACACATTTCAAACAGCATGCACCCAGTTGCATAAACACTGGCATACAATGTAAAGCAGATAACCAATCATCTCATTCAGCATGTAGCCAGTAACATAAAAACTAGCACACAACATAATAAACATGAAAGTATATTTCACACATCATGCTTAAGGAGGAGACACACTTTACACAATGTGTAACAGTGACCAACATAGCTTATACAAAAATGCACCTAGTAGGATTTTTTTTCATTTCCCACACAGCAGTGATATACAAATTTCATACAGTGGGAATCTAGCTGTCAGAAGACCCAAAAACAATGTAAAACAAAATACACATTTCACACAGTGTGTCCCATGTTAAAGACATATTCAATATGACATACAACAGTGTCAGATAGCTACTTCAAACTGCCTCTACGATTCTATAGTCTCATTCAACATGCAACGGTGAGGAAAATGTCTAATACAGCATGCAGCCAGTTGTGAATACACCAGCACATTGTGTAAAACAGTTATACACACATTATACAACACATGCCTTGGTTATAGATAAATTTCATACAAAGTGCAACAGTGGCAGATGTACCTCACCTAAGAATGCACCCAATGTGAAATTATCTTATTAAATGTGCAGCTCAGAGATACAGTTCAATCCACAAGTACCCAGTTTCAAAGATTCTCTAATACAATTTGAGAGACTAAAACACATATTGCACACAACATGCCTCAAATTAAAAACACATTTTCAACCATATGCAATTATGACAGACATAATTCATCCAAAATCAGTCAGCAGGAAATAATTTTATTTGTCATGTACCAGTCAGGGATACAGCTCATTCAGTATGGAGTCAGTTTCATAACCCCTCTGAAACAACATAATTGAAACAACATAATGCATTTCCCACACAGTGACCAACTCAGAGTCACATTTGACACAAGTACAGCAGTGACAGACATAACTAAACCAGAATTGCTGCCCGTATGAAATATTCTCAGTCAACATGTAACAGCATGCACACAGTCATGAGAACTTCCATGTATAGCATAAAACAAAAGCTAAATACACGTTTCCCAGAATATGCCATAAGTTAGAGAAATAGTTTTTCAAACGTGCAGCAGTGGAATACCTACTTCATCCAAATATTCATCCAGTCTGAAATAATCCCTTTCATTGTGCAACACTGACAAACACAGCTTATTCAGCATGTACCCAATTGAAAAAACACTCACACACAAAGTAAAACAGTTAAACACACATTTCACACACTATGGCTTTGGTAACAGAAGAACTTCATACAGCCTGCAACACAGAGACATAACTCATCCAAAAATTCACCCAGTAAACTAAACCAATGCGTAACAATGAAAGACCCATCTCAAGCAACATGCACCCAGTTGAGAGAACACCTGCCAACAATGTAAATAAAAGAAACACACCAGTCCCACAACATGTCCCAATTAGAGACACATTCCATATATAGTGTAGCAATGACAGACACAGCTCAATCAACAATGGACCCTGTCTGAAATAATATAATTCATTGTGCAACAGCAAAGGACTCATTTCAAACAGCATGCAACCCCCTTGCAAAAGCACATGTTTC
>CAUYQG010036165.1:0-32030 GCA_963574415.1 Tarsius wallacei | reverse complement strand
CTTCTGCAAATCCAAAGAAACCATCAAGAGAGCGGGGAGACAGCACACAGACTGGGAAAAAGTATTTGCCAACTCCATGTCTGACAAAGGCCTAACATCAAGGATCTACAAGGAACTCAAATGTGCTGAAAAGAAAAAAGCAAACAACCCCATTATAAAGTGGGCAAAAGATATGAACAGACACTTCTCAAAAGAAGACATACGAGTGGCCAACAGATACATGAAGAAATGTTTAACCTCACTAGTCATCAAGGAGATGCAAATTAAAACTACACTGAGATACCACCTAGCTCCAGTCAGAATGGCCTTTATCAATAACTCAAAAAATAACAGATGCTGGAGAGGATGTGGTGAAAAGGGAACACTTCTACACTGTTGGCAGGAGTGTAAACTAGTACAGCCTCTGTGGAAATCAGTGTGGCGATTCCTAAAAGCTCTAAAAAGCGACTTTCCATATGACCCCGCAACCCCCCCACTGGGAATATACCCTGAAGAACTCAAATTACTCTATAAAAAAGTTACCTGCACATGTATGTTTATCGCAGCATTGTTCACAATATCAAGATCATGGAACCAACCATGCTGTCCATCAAAATAGGATTGGATTCAAAAAATGTGATACATATACACAATGGAATATTATGCAGCCATATAAAGGAACAAAATCATGAATTTCGCATCAACCTGGATGGAATTAGAGTTTATAATACTGAGTAATCTGTCACAGAAACAAAGATCTGAGTATCACATGTTCTCACTCATAAGTGGACCTTGAACAACTACCATAATACTGTAAGAAAAGGATGGACAGTGGCGGGAAACTATGGGGGTGCAGGGAGGGGAAGGGAGGTGAGATTAATGGTAGTCAATATCTGTCTGGGGAAAGGAGGGTACACCTCTTCAACAAGGGTATCTGCACAGTGAATATTTGTATACCTAACCCTTAACTGTACACCACAATTTTAAAATAAGATATGTGTTATAAAAAATAAAAAGTAAAAAAAAAGAATTTTAGTAAAAACTTGGTTTTGATTATTGAGATGTTTATTCATTCATTTATTCAAAAACATTTCTGAATTTCTTTCATGTTCCGGGCACCACATTTGCTTAGTTATAAGTTAGTGAATAAAGCACATATGACCACTGTACTGAATTTAATATTTAATCGAAGAATCAATCAGTAAGCAAGTAAATAAATAAAAAAATATATTTTCCATATAATACAACTAGATTTGACAAGTGTTTTGAGAGAGAATAATTTATTTGGGGTCCTATTCAGAAAGTGCAGTCACTGAAAGTCCTTCAAGGAGTTGGCATTTAAAATAAGACTCAGTGATATGATCAGACTACTCTGTGAAAATTTGTCAATATTGCACTAGGAAAAGGGAGTGCCATGAACAGAAGTCTGGGCATAGTCAAAGCTTAGATTATGTAATAAAAGTAAATGGGCCAATATGCAGAGAAAGAGGCAGAACTAAAGTTGTCATAGGTGTCATTTGGATCATTTAAGGCCTTGTAAATCATAATAAGATATTTGGAATTTATACAATAAATGGATGGGCATGGAAATTCCATTTTTTTATTATTTGGTATTACTTCTATTATTCAATATTATTGAATAAATATACATCACTGAAAAAAATGTTAAAATATTAACATGTATATCAACACTAATTAATAAATATCCACTTTTATCCTGAAAATGAATAATCTCAGACCATCTAAGGGGAAAAAACAGGTATTGTGATAGGACTGACATGCTGATGTAAGCGGTAATGACTTTGAAATCGTGTAGACTAAGATTAAGGAGTGAAAACAGATTTAGATCTCAATTCTTGCTTAATCTTTAACAAGATTGTGTTGAACTTCAGTGGATTGAAAAATAAATCCTGGGTTTATTGATGAATCATGATATAATGTGACAGTATATGCTCTATAACAAAATAGCATGACAACCAAGATTGAGGAATTGGTAATGCAAAGGAAATGGAATAGGTTTCCAGTTTGGATCTCTAGACTTTTAGAAGAAGGAAATGAGTCGAAACAGTGTGATAAAATGCAATAGCACAACCCACACATGTTCCAAGAATGTTGATATTAAGAGAGGTGGCATGAAATGATTCCAAGCATGTAAAGCATTCACTTTACTAGAGTAGTAGAGGGGGTCAATACTGTGGATAAATAATAATTGTCATCAAAAGCATTTTACTATAGTTATTTGTTTGCCCTATTTTCAATCTCAAAGTGTGTTTTTCTTTTATAGGTTATTCTTCATGTCTTCCTATCTCCCAGGCTCTTCCTTGACTTTAAATTCTTCTAACAGTGTTCTATTTAACACATTCCTCCTTTGTGTAGTAGTTTACTGTTTTCTAAATAATTGCTAGAACACCTACTATGCAGAACATATAATTAAAATGACATTGTCCTAACCTCAAAATGTTATATTGATCAGGATAAAGGATTATTTATATTAAGAACTTCTATGAGGAAATAAAAAGTTATAGCTAATGCAAGATAAATTAAAAAACATCTGAGGGTGGAATTCAGAAGAGAGAGTGATAATGTCTGGTTGGGAGGGAAAGAAAAACACTTTTAAGGAGATAGCAGCTTTTGAATTGAGACTTGAAGGATAGGCAGCATTATGAAGGTTGGAAAGGGAGGTCCAGATGATGGAATGTGGTGAGCAAAGGAGAGGCATGCATGGTTCAGTGTTAAAGGGGACTAAAATAATTGCTGCCAACCAATAGCTTTTTTTTTTTTTAAATGCAAGTCAGTCTTACCCAGTTATCTCACTCCATTCATTCTACTTGGCACCAAAGGAACATTGGCTATTAAAATTCACCTAACAAGATAAAAACATTAATTTGTATATGGCTCATATATGTGTATTTTACTGGCATAGCTAGTCTCCCACCCAGAGATTTCCACTTTTGGGTAATTCATAACCAAATTGTACCAAGGTTGTTCTCTGAGACCAACATACTACAAAATAAAGATGTTATGTCGCTTCTGAGATTAATTTATAAAACATTGAGCTTCTGTCTTCATTGTTTGCTTGCTCTTGGATCACTTGCTTAGGGGAAGCCAGCTGCCATGTCATTGATAGCCCTACAGAAGGGTCTACATGGTAAGGAAATGAGGCCTCCAGCCAAGCCACATGAGTGGTTTTGGTAGCAGATCCTAAAACCCCAGTCAGGCCTTTAGACAACCACAGTCCTGGCCACCATCTTGATGGCAACTTAGTGGGAGACCTTGAGCCAAAGCAACCAGGCCAAACTGCTCCTGGTTCTTGATTTTCATAAACTGTTGGTTAAAATTTTGTGCTTTAAGCTGCTAACTTAGGGTAGCATTTTTAAAGAATCAGCAGACAACTAATACAATCCCCAACACCTAGAATAATATCTAACTGAAATTGAAAAGATTATCAATAAAAGTTTAAAATATTATATAAATAAATAAATAGATTATTCACTAACTTTTTAAGCTACTCATCAGGGCCTATTTTTCTTTTAGCTCAAAATATATCTCTTCTCTACATAGAGCCCAAATTATATTGAACTATTTTTTAAAGTTAATAAAGATCTTAATTTGCAGTTATTCAATGCCCAACTTACTAACTTTAATTGTGAGTTCCTGACCTTCAAATACAGATGTTGAGTATAGAATAAAATTTAGTTTTCAGCAACTGGCTTCATCTTGTATAGAGGCTGTCATGTTATTTTTGTTTCCCACATATAATTTTTATTTTATTCTTCAGAAGAAAACTAGGAAAAAAATGGCTTATGAAAGTGCTGACTCTTAAATGCAAAATTCCTAGGTAAACATGTAAACATAATCATAGCACTTAATGTTTGTTTTGATTTGTTTATAATCTCTTTTTACCTTCCATTATATTAAAAAATTCTCATCATGAATAATCTGATTTAATAACTTGAATATCATGTGTACATAATCACAGTGAAATGCAGATGTTGACCATTATTCTATATGTCTTGATCAACCCTCTGCTTTTGATATTGAATACTGATATAATTGATATAAATGTGACTTGTATAAGTTAGCCACATAAATTAGTGTGGCAGGCAGATCCTAAGGTGATCTCCCAATGATTCTCATGCCCAGATGTTTATGCCCTGCATAACCTCCTCTCCCTGACAGCAGGCAAGCCCTGGAAAGTGCCTTTAACTAATAAGATACAGCAAACATGATAAGATGTCACTCTTATGATTATATTACATTATATAAAACTCTGCCATAGCTAACTGGTGATGGAGAGTCTTCTTGTGAAGCTGATGGAATAAGTGGCCATATTAGAAAAGTCCCAATAGTTAGAAACTGCAGGATCTTCTAAGACCTTGGGCAAACTCTATTAGCAGAGGGCAGCCTCCAGCTAATAGTCAACAAAAAAACCAGGCTCTCACTCATATTCGACCAACAGCATGCATGACACATAGAATAAATTCTTCCCCAGTTAAGCCTCCAGATGAGAATGCAATCCAGCAGATACCTTGATTACTACCTGTGAGACCGTGTAAAAATCACTGGCTAAACTGTGTCTGGACTCCTATCCCATAGAAACTGTGAGATAATCAATATACACTCTTTTAAGTTGCTAAATTTGTGGCAATTTGGTGTATAGATATTGAAAACTAATACACTTTGTGATTTAAATGTATTGTAATACATATTTTAAACTTCTCTAAGCCTAATTCTGTCTCTTTGATCTTCAAAAAATACGGATATTTATTTTTTCTTGCCATTTTAAAATAAATTTAAATTAATCCAAAAACAAATAGTTACAAGGGTAAATAAAACATTCTGTTTTTTAAACAAAATTTCTTCTAGATATTTTATAACACCGAGGAAAGCGTGTGTGTAAATTTTTTCTTTCCTGACACTAAATGACAATCGACACTATAATAAATAGACACCCGTTCCATTGCTTTTACATGTAGGAAAACAAAAGAGAAACAGGAAGGCAGGACCATTTACTGTTGGTGGCCACTCATATTTTTTGTTATAAAAACACGTGGTCATGGGGTGGTAAGTCATCCCTGCAGTAAATAACTGGAGTCAGCTTCAATGTATAGAGCCAAACTACTTTTGTTCTACAGAAAGGATTGCCTGCTATTCGTTTACCAGTTTTCTGTCTACCTTACCTTCATTCTAAATATATGGAAATATGAAGATGGCTGCATTTAACAGAATCAGAAAATGTGATCAATCCAATTGAGTATAATTTACACTGTAACATGAATCTCAAACTTTTTTTTCAGTCTCTGTCATTTCATCCACTGACCTATCATGACAAAAGTAAGTCAGACACATCCTCAGGTGCTAAAGTTCACATACTCTATTTTTTCCAAAACATACAACTGAAATATGTCTTCAATGAAAAACGTTTCTCATCTTTACTACATCTCTCTAATAATGTTTGTTATATTGTCTTGTTATTTTTTGCCTATGTATTTCCCTGCTCCAAGATAGTACAATATCCTTGAGGATAGGAATATATTTGCTTTTGCATTCTCTGCCTAGGATTTTGCTTCTTTTTTCCTTCCTTACCAGTTATTCAGTTGCAATTGCCAAGTTCTAAAGTTTTTTCATACTTTGTTTCATTTTGTACCCCCATGACCATGTATTTTAGGTAACATGGTTAACAGGTGAGGCAACTGAGGCTTACTAGATTGAGCATTTGAAACACTTGGCGCAAGAAAGATGGTTGATAATAAATACACAAAAGATAGTGACCAAATAAGAAAGGAAATAAGGGGTAAGATTTTTTAAAGGGAAAAACTAATAAAAAGCAGTGATAAGACAGAGGACACTTTTGAAAAACAAAACTTTTTTCAAAAACACATTTTTAGAGCTTTAAGCTAGACTCCAACAAGATTACAGATATATAAAATATGGTCTGATTATGATTCCAAAAATACCCAATAATGACTGAAGTATGAACTGAGGAAGGACAACAAGGACTACTGGACTTCACAAATGTGAATGATCAATTTTTTAGTGGATAGGCTATCTGTAGAGCTTTGATATATTAGTGTAATAATATTATAATATACTTTGAGCCGGGCATGGTGGCTCACACCCTGTAATCTCAGCACTTTAGGAGGCTGAGGCAGAAAAGTTGCTTGAGCCCAGGAGTTCAAACTCAGCATGGGCAACATAGTGAGACTTCGTCTCTACAAAAAATTTTTAAAAAAATTATCTGGGCATTGTGGTGCATGCCAGTAGTCCCAGCTACTTGAGAGGCTAAGGTGGAAAGATCACCTGAGCCTAGGAGGTCGAGTCTGCAGTGAGCCAGATTTGTGCTACTGCAGTACAATCTGGGTGATAGAATGAGACTCTGTCTCAAAGATGATGGTAATAATGATAATGATGATGATGATGATAATAACAATAATAATAATATTAAACAACAACAACAACATACTTTGAAAAGGCGGAGAGTGAGGAAGCATTCTTCCAGACTAAGGAAACTGGGTGAACAGTAGTGAGAAAGTGAAAAAGTGTATTTGGAGGAAATTTTTAAAAACAAAATTAAATGCAGAGATGAAGGCAGAATGGAGGAAGAAAAGTTGCTGTGCATTTCTCTCTTCTTGAGATCAATATCATAATTCTAATCTCACCCAGCACCATTTCATACCAAGTATGTAAGTCTGCTTCAATCGCCAAAGATTGCCAAAATAGCTGAGTTAACTACTGAATTAGATAACATCTCGAAAGTTCTATTTATTCTTTTGAGCTATTTTATCTTAGGTGGGTATATTCATGGCTTATCTGACTACTGAACTTCTGCTACTTGAAGGCAGGATCTATGTAGACAGACCACTAAACATGGAAAGTTCTTAAGTGTTTGTTGAATAGTCCTGGGGTTGAGATTGGGGGAAAAAAATAATTATGTGAAAATGTGGAATTGGGAGCTACCACTTGATGGGAGAAGGAAGAAAAGTGTTGAGAACATTGTTGGGGACCAGACACAAGAAGCCAGGATTGTATGAATTTCATCCTATAGTCACAAGTTATCACTGAATGGTTTGAGTAGCAGAGTGCTAATAAATGGAACTGCTCTTTGAAAAATTTAATTGAGTAGGAGGTTGAAAGAAGTAGGATATGATATGATGTGATATGATATGATATAATAGCTCAGGAGGAAGCCACAGAGCCTAGTCCAGGCAGTAGTAATAGGAAGAAAGAGATGACAACATTGGAAACTAAAAAATAAGAGAAAATAAGTTAAATTCTTATTTCTATTTTGGGCTGCTCTCAAATGTAAAAGTCAAGTAAATTATTTCTATTGTTGACATCAGAAAAGAGCCTTATGTTACTTTATTTTGGTAGAACTGGTGTTGAGTTGCAGTATATTGGCCTAATGCCATTGGTCTAGTTTAGTCTTCCACAGTCCCTGATAGTTACTCATATTTGTGAAAATGTAGCAAAGTGCAAGATGCTTACGTTCTGGCCAAACTACCTAGTTTCAAATCCATGTCTTTCCACCTGTGTGGTGTCAGCTGATTTAAGAGCACACAAGGTTAGCATGCTAAGTTCAGTATAGTTACTATGAAGAGTAAGGAGTATCCATGAAGCACTAAGCATACAGTAAGTGTTCAGACTCACTAAGCAGTATGCAAGCTGTTATCAAGGTGCACATTTCAAAAATTCTGAGCACCACATTCAGTGACAAATGAAGGAGCATATCATCCCACTTGATATGATCAGTCTGTGCATAACATGTTCTTAAATACCAGACTCATAATTATTTTTACAATGGTACCTATTAAGCTCATTTTCTTAAGAACTAAATTGGCATTGCCCATTTTCAGTGATCAAAATAAAAGATTCATTTTAAAATTTTCTTTTGAATAAGAGGAAAATTTCCACACAATAGAACTATAAATTTAAGTGAAAGAATACACTTTGGAATTTACAATAGATGGTAGACTGTGTTCTTCCTGAAGGTGTGAAATTGTACTTAATTGCTTTGTTCTTAATTTTAAAGAGCAAAGAGTTCATAAATAATAAGCTCAAGTGGAGGTTTGCAAAAGACTCTAAAACCTCTCCGTGCATTTTTCATTGCCAAAGATATCATTCTTCTGGGTGTTGATTATTCCCATGAATTTTAAAATATTTTACAATGCTCAACAGAGACTAAACTACAGATGAAAATTACCTCTGAATTCTATTTGAATTGAGCCGTGTGTGTCAATGAAAAACCTTTGGTTTCCTAACACATACATTTTTAAATGAGATATAATAGTTCTTAGAAATATGTAGGGTTCTACAATGAAATGTAAATAATGAAATTATTAGATTTATTATGAGAGAGAGAGACCATTTTCTTTGTATCTGGCAGCTACGTGTTCATTGAAAATATCAATCAAATGACGTGATCTATTCAAAATCCTAAACCCTTCTGGATTACAAATTTCACCAAGCAATTTAAAATACATGTATGTTTAGTATTACGTTATCATTTATACATCATATTTGTTCACTTCTCACCAAAAATGAGTATGAATAACCTGATAAAAAAACAATATCACCACTCATCTGAGATATCTGAGGTAAATATAATTATTTGGGAAATCCCAGCACCATAAGATCAATTGAAAATGTCAAAGCACTTTCTCTCCTGGCTATATTGTATTATCATTTTGTTTTATTTTGTTGTTTACAAAGGTTTTGTCTATAAAAAAAAAACTTCCACTTGTAGCAACGTGATCAGAATCCTCTTTTCAGTTGTCAAAAGTTCAGCAGATGCCATAGTAGCAACAAGTAAATAATTAAGCAAAGCAACTAAACCAAGACAGAATAAAACAGTTGCTTTACAAATGCCAACCCCTGCTCTGTGAGTCTGTGGAAGGGCATATTAAGATTTGTTTCACTTAAATTCCTAAGAATCCCATTGTCTTTCGGGTTCCTCAAACCCCATGGTCTCCTACACAATTAGAAACCAGACTAGAAAGCACAGTTCAGAAAGAGCAAACAAACAATAAATGACTTAACCTGCCTCTAAAGTTTAAGGTAATTTCATCTTATGTTTTTGTCTTTGGGAAATTGCATGAGGGGAAAAATCAATTTTAGATAGCATTAACCACTGCAGTATCTACACCACAGGACTGAGCATTTTGTAAAGGGAAGTGACCGGTACTCAGATTCTGAACATGGCATTGACTTTCAACTTGGCCACTTAGAAATCTGTATCATTGGGCTTCACTGTCTTCTATTAATAAGGGCTCCTTGCTGTGTGAAATTCTTGCAAAATGGTTTGTAATTTTAAAATGCTATGCAAATACTAATCTATTATTTTTCTTTCTTCCTAATTTCAAACTCTTTCAAGTGCTATTTTATAATCTCAAACTGAGTGTGATCCATTCTCATTTAAGATTTCAATACCATGACAATTTTAAAATTATTAATAATGCCATTGGCCTAGATATAAAAAATAACCATGCCAAACAGAAGGCATATCTGAATGTGCAACCATGAATCATCATTGTTTTATCAGATTCTTTATAGAAACCAGGCTTTGACATAGCTGGTTTCATTTTCATGCTTGTAATTCCTTTTTCTTAGTTTGTCAAAATGACCACTGGGAATACTACTAATTTATCGCTATAGAGTATACTGGAAAATTACAAGATGGTTGTACTACATAATTCCTAAAATCTTCATGAAAAAGCTTTCTTCCATGTCATGGTGGGTATTCCAAAGTTATATATTTGTAGTAATTCCATAATAATAATAATAATTATTATATATATTTTTTGAGTTAGAGTCTCACTCCTGTTGCTCAGGCTGGAGTGCAGTGGCACGCCCATGGCCACCACAGCCTTTATCTGCTGGGCTCAGGCCATCCTTCTGCCTCAGCTTCCAGTAGCAGGAAATACAGACGCATGCCACCATGCCTGGCTAGTTCTTGTGATTTATTGTAGAGACGGGGTCTCACCAACTTGCCCAGGCTGGTCTCAAACCCCTGGCTCTCAGGTAATCCTCTTGCCTTGGCCTCCCAAAATGCTGCGATTACAGGCTAAGCTACCGTGCCCGGCCAAAAATTAATTTTATAAAACAAAACCGTGTTATATACTTTGTTTTCTGAACTTCTGAAATTTTTCCTTCAAAATAATCAGACATTTTAGTGCCTGCCCTAAGTGGCCAAGATGAGATTTATTCTTTTTTCTGATTTTCATCAACTTCTTGGTAACGTCTTTATTTTCCTTCATTCTTCTATTTTATATAACTTTCTTTATCAAAAGCAAAAATATCAACTTCTTAAATAAAAACTCTGACTCTCAATCTTACAAAACTTTCCACACGTAATACCTAAAACTACCCCATCTCCCAGATTATAATAGATATTAAATATATATATATATATTTAATATATATACACACACATATATACAGGAAAAAAGTTTAAGGTCTGGAAGGAAGAAATAAGAATTGTAGAATAAATAGGATATCTTTCTGATTTCCCTGAAAGTAGAAAATCTATTTTACTTGCTAATTCACATAAATAGGCTAGGTCTGGGTTAGCCTTCCACTCTGTGCCCAACAGAAGGATGCAGTTACAGCAGCATAGAAATTATAATATGATTATTTTAAAGAATACAAATCAGGACACACCATGGAGCTTGGCATAAAAGGTTGGAATTTTACCTGTATTTTAACAAGGTAGAAATAGTTTGTAGCTGTGGCCTCTTCTGTTTCTGTCTTACAAAACCTCATGGTGATTCACTCAGGATACAGGAAAGCCATTACCCTTAAAATTAAGTATAGTTCAGTTCACATTTCATACAAATCTATTTATAAGTAACTTATAAAATTAAAATAAATTATTGGACTCTCTTTTGCATGAATGAACAGGAAAGGGTTTGGTGTTAAAAATTAATAATAATAAAATAAAATAAATTAGGGAAAAATAAATTCCATTTTACCAGCAAGGGTTCATTTATGTTGCACATACATTTATTTGCACTTAAAAGATTTGTGGCACCTTTTTTTTTCCTCTTTCAATTTCTCTCTCTCCTCTCTCTCTCTCTCTCTCTCTCTCTCTCTCTCTCTCTCTCTCTCCTCTTTCAATCTCTTTCTTTCTGGCTTGTATAACTTAAAAGTATGAATAACTCATGTAATCAAATGATGTCTAAATGGTTTCGACCAGATATTGGCAAATGGCACACTTAGCCTGCGCAGCTTCTCTGAAATTCTATTAATTAAGGCTATCATAGATATCCTTTGTCAAAATGATTTTGGCTGCAGTAAGACAGTTTCCTTATCATAATGCCCAAACAGTGGGAAGCTTATTTTCTAACATAACATTTGCTCAGGGGGAGGGTAGTTGGCTTCAGGTTTGAGTGGCTCAGCCTGTTATTGACATCTTCAAATACCTTGATGCTACTGTCTTCTGCTTTGCAACCCAGCCTCCCCTCATATGCTGCATTATGGTTACAAAGATTCCCAGTACCACATAGACAAGGTAACAATAAGTGAAAAAGAAAGGCATGTCCTCCCATGAATCTTTTAAATTTAGGTTTAAATAACCTTTGCCAAAGCCAGCCTTGTTCCTCTCCTGGCTATGGCAGTTTACACTGCCTCCCAGGACACCTTAGAGACAGTATTTGCACCTGCATTGTCTCAGCATCTGCCATCCTCACTCTAAGCAAAGTGTTTCCAACATTTTCAAACAATTGCTTATATCCACTGTGGCAGCCTCTGACTGCCTGCCCGCCTGGGCACTAAAACTTATCTCCACAGGAAACAACTATAGTTTTTGTTAGTATTCTGGCCACAAGGTTGTATGGATATGAGAACCTTATTTTTTCCATAAGCCCTATTGTTTGTTTTAACTTTTGAGAAAAGTTGCAAACACCATGCTAATAATTATTTGAAGCAATTATTTTTGTTATAGGCAAAACTAACCAGTGGATGCCAAGATTAATCAGTGAAAATTTAAAGAAAAAGAGATTACTTGTGTAATTTCGAAGTATCTCTCTTAACATAGCTATTAATGAAAAAAAATAGTAACTTCACTGTGGAGAAATTCATTTTAACTAAGTAATCAAGGTACATACATAGGAGGAAAATATATATTCATTGTGTTCCCCTGATATGGTACATACTTCTCCTATATTCTGGTCCAAAATGTGTAACCTAAATTTAATCATGTGACATCATCATCAAACCCAATAGTGAGACATCATACAAAATAACTGACTAGTGCTCTTCAAATATGTTAATGTTATGAAAGATAAAGAAAGACCAAGAAACTATCCAGATTAGAGGAAATAACAACTAAATCGAATATGGGATTGTAGATTGGATTCCAGAACAAAAAACAAAAAACAAAGCACATTAGTGGAAAATCTGTTGAAATTTAGAGAAAGTTTGTTGTTTAATAGCATTGTAAAATTCAAATAAGGTATGTAGTTCAGTTAATACTATTGTATGGGTGTTAATGTCTTGTTTTGATCAGTGTGTTCACAGTTATATAAAATGTCAGTATGAGGGGGAGCTGGATGAAATTTTTGTTATTTTTGTTTTGTGATTTTAGAGAATATATTATGTCAGGGACCCACAAACTATTTTCTGTTGACCAAATCTAGCACTCAGTCTGTTTTGGTAAATAAAGCTTTATTGGAACACAGTCACATTCATTGATTTGCATATTGTACATGGCTACTTTTGTGGTACAATGGCAGAGTTGGATAGGTGTAACAAAGAACCTAAAATATTTATTAACTGACCCTTTACAGAGAAATTTTGGCGACTCTCATATAACATCATACCTAAAAAAGCGTGTACATTGCCTTGCAGCTCTAAAGTGAGAGACAGGCTCTGTCAGCGGGGAAGAAAGGACCAGAATGACTGAGGATTCATAGAGTCTGCCCCATCTCTTATTTCTTAAATCCATGACATTTTCTCAGTCCTTACCATGAGTGACCTAGCTGAATGACTTTGACCTCATGACACTTCATGGATCTCTGATCTCCCCCTTGCTCTTTCTAGCTTCAGGGTTCTTTCCAAGTCCGTCTCCTTGGTTCATTCCTAGCTAGTGCTTAACTGGAGTTTCATCGGAATCACAATTACTGAAACTTGTTGATGAAAAAAACTATAGTTAAATAAAAATGTCTAATAAACACATTGTGCTTGTTTCTCAGGAATATCATTGCCTCCATTTACCACCATCCTAACAACTCCCAAACCTGTTTTCTCTACCTGTGACTAAAACATACAACTATCTTTTTACTTCAAGTTGATCTGCTCCAAATGTAGCATTTCCTAGAAATGTGCATTAGCTTTTGTGTTTCCCACTTTAACAAATGGTATTATTAAAAACTCACTATGTCCCAACCTTATAATGCATTCTCAATTCCTCTTTCTTCTTTACCTCCAAATAATATGAATTACCGAGTCCTGCTCCTCTTGCCTGCTAAACATATCTGCTTCGCTCTATAACCCTGGCCACTAACAAAGTCCAGGTCACTCTCGTCTCTTACTTGATTCTGGAAAAGCCTCTTAATTTGTGTTCTTGGCTTCCAGTCCGTCCCCTCTCCAAGAAATAATGTTTGTACATGGAATTCAAAGAGAATTCTGAAAAATCTATACCAGGCCTGTCACTCCTTTGTCTAAAATTCTGTGGGGAATAGTCTTTGACCCTGAGGCAGAGTTCTTTAATGTGGTTTAAATGTGTTACACTGTTTACAAGGGCCTGCATGAACTGGCCCTTGCTTAAATCTCTAGACTTATCTCTCCCCATTACCTCCTCCCCCCAACATCCTAAATTTCACTCCACAGGGACATTTCTATCTCTGAATGGACCACTTTCTCCTTATCTCTTCATCTTATAAACTTTTACTCTTGTTCAGCTCCCAGCTGAAGTGTCACTGCCGCTGGATACTTTCTTTCATCCTTTTGGTAGCCTCCTATGATTTTTCCATCCCAGCACTGATCATTCCATGGTAGATTTGTTTGCTTAATAACTTCTGTTCTCCATTATCCCTTACAATTCATGCAGGTCAGGCTCTAGTGTGTGTCTGGTGCATTGTAAACAAACAAACAAGGAATAAAGGAAGACAATGGTTCCATTCTTTGTTTTGCCTTATCCAGGACACTGCTTTCTCCATGCCTTTCTCACTTTTAGCTCCACTTTTAACACTTTCTAACAAGTACCTTCTATTCTACTCTACCAAGATATTTTCATTTTCCCACAGGTTACACTTGAGGACCAAAAGCTGTTAAGTAACATCTAGATTAATATGTTGGAGAATTCCAGAGCTAGAGAGATTGCATACTAAAGTAGGAGATATTGACCAGTCCACTCAGAATATATCTCTCTTTTGGTAAGACCACACCTGATACAACCTTTTTCTTTCTTTCTAAAATGCAAATTAAGATTCTTAAATAACTATATTTTAATCACTTAATACTATCAATTAATTTATCAATTCCTTCAGTACATTTAATAACCTCATATTTAGAATCACTTTGTGTTAAACTGCATGTTTGAAACTTGGAATGTGAAGATTAAAAAAAACCCAACAAATCAGACTTTGGACTTAAGAAGTTAATAAGCCACTAGAATGACAAATACACAAAACAAAATTCCAATACAATCACATAATTGCTGCAATGGATCACTGCACAGAGCACAGGAGGAGCATATGGTAGGAGCGTCTGTTAGAAGTCCAGGAAGAGGAGAAGAGTACTAATTCTATGCATAATAAATTATGAAACCATCAATTGTTGAAACTGGACAAATACTTGAGGTCATTCAGTTTATCCTTCCTACAGTAAATTCACACTTTTTTTAATTAATGAAAAAAGTGTATCTTAGGGGATTGTGTGGTGGCCTAAGATTGCCAAACGGTGTCAGAATCATAATTACAACCCAGGCTACATCCAAAAACAAAATAATCAAGCTTTAAATTAAAAAAAAAATTTTCATGATCTTTAATTTATCTAAGGAGTCATGTCTTTGCAAACTGCCAAGATTTAAAAATCTTCCATTTGTATTCATGGAAAAAAAGTTAGTACTGTTTGTGCAGTCAAGGACAATTTACTCTTCCTTTCTACAAGTCAGCTAATAGACCAGAGAAAGTGGCCTTAAGCACTGTGCAAAAAAGGAGAAAATGTTAGGATTTTAGCCTAGTGTGCCAGACAGAGCTAGAAATTTCAAAAGATGTATTTAAGTAGCTTTTTTAACACTTGTCAGGATAATTGATGCTCATATAACTAAGGAACTGATTAGAAATTTTCTTTTTTGATTACTTTAGACACATATAAGGAGGAACTAAAAAAAAAAAACTGGAATTATTTTTTGAAGAGCAGATCTCTTGCAGTATAGGTAAGTGTTCTAGGAACCCATCAGCATCACTGTACAAGCAAGTATTGCTGTGAGAGGCTAAACTTGGCTTCAGTGAATTTTTTTTGGAGATTTTTTTCAACCCGTTTGCCCATTTCATAATGAGTGATTTACGAACACACCAGCCCATACCATAATAAGTGTTTAGCAGTTTTTGACCAAAAATGGCACGACCCCCATGCCTCACCCTCTCTATTCACCCAATCTTGCTCTGAGTGACTGTTTTTTTTTGTCGTTGTGGAAGAGGTGAAACCAAAAAAAAAGGCATCAAAATTGATGAGTTCTTTTTCATTTTGTTTTGTTTTGCAGAAGTTTTTCAGTTCGATGAGGTCCTACTTGTCAATCTTATCTCTTATGGCATGGGCATTTGGGGTTTTGATTGGAAATTGGTTGCCTGTTCCAATTTCTGTAAGGGTGTCTCCTGTGTTTTCTAAGATTCTTACAGTTTGAGGTTTTACGTTTAGGTCTTTGGTACATTTAGTGTTGATTTGTGTGTATGGTGATAGGTAGGAATCCTGTTTCAATCTCTTGCATGTGGTCAGCCAGTTTTCCCAGCACCATTTGTTGAATAGGTTCTCCTGTCCTCAGTAATTATTGTTGGAGGCTTTGTCGAAGATGAGTTGGTGAGAAATTGAGGTTTTGCTCTGGAATCTCTATCCTGTTCCATTGGTCTATATGCCTGTCTTTGTACTAATACCTGACTGTTTTGATTATTGTAGCCCACAGAATGGGAAAGGACGTTTGCCAGCTGTATATCTGCCAAAGGCAACATCCAGGCTCTACAAGGAACTCAAATGTGCCAGAAAGGAAAAAACAAAAACAAAAACCAAAACAACAACAAAAAAAACAGTCCCATTAAAAAATGGGCAAAATACATAAATAGACACTTCTCCAAAGAAGATGTACGAGCAGCCAACAGACACATGAAAAAGTGCTCAGTCTCACTAATCATCAGAGAAAGGAAAATGAAAATGACATTGAGATATCACTTAACTCCAGTAAGAATGGCCATCATTAAAACAAAAAACAACAGATGCTGGAGAGGATGTGGAGAAAAGGGAACACTTCTACACTGTTGGTGAGTGTTAACTAGTTCAACCTCTGTGGAAAAGAGTGTGGTGAATTCTAAAAGAACTACAAATTGACCTTCTATATGAGCCGGAAATCCCCCTTTTGGGAATATACCTGGAGAAACTCAAATCATTCTACCAAAAAGATACCTGCACATGCATGTTTATTGCAGTACTATTCACAATAGCAAAAACATGAAACCAGCTGGAAACTGGACTGAATAAAAACAATGTGGTACATATACACAATGAACTATTACACAGCCATAAAGAAGGACAAAATTATGGACTTCGCAGCAACTTGGATGTTTTGAAGTTTATCATACTCAGTGATCTGTCAGAAACAAAGATCTGTGTACCACATGTTCTCACTCATAATTGGACTCTGAACATCTATCATAATACTACAAAAAAAGGATTGGCAGCAGAGGGACACTGCCATGGAGGGGGCGCATAGCATCTGTAAGGGTGCCTGATCCTAATCCAGGTGGCTTGTGGTCCAATGGGAGACCCAAAACTTTACCTTTACCTAAACGACTTATGCACACAATCCTGACTTGTACCCCAGAATTTTGAAATAAAATAAAATAAACCTTTAAAAAGTTGAGGAGTTCAGAAGCTGTTTTGAACAGTGGAAAAAATGTCTCAGTAGGTATATTGCATCAAACTGAGAGTACTTTGAAGTGACTAGTTTAAACATGTAAGAATAAATACACAATTTTTTATAAATAAATTGTCTTTTGGATCCCCTCATATATCTACCTAAATGTAATTATCTATAAGATATAATTTTATAAAATATGCTTTCTTATTCTCCTTAATTAAAGTATAGTTGATAATACAAATTATGTTTGTAGTCACTCAAAGCACAATGTCTGAAGAAAACACAGGGTGAGCAGACAACTCTAGACAATCTACACATTTTGTCCAGGTAATGATTTCCAGTCAGGGCACTAGTACTTAGGAAGGAATTTCCCAGCAGGAATGCATGCAGTCACTTTATGATTTAGTGTACTGCAGATATTAATGTGACTCCTCTCCATGTATATTCGAAGTGTTGACTCCTAAGAAGAAAGGTTATCTACTTTCCTAGTACAGAAATTTTCAGTTTTACACAAAGCAAAATGAGAAGTAAGGTAAAGTCTGAGAACATAACTATCCATAGTAGCATCTCACAGAATAAGCTGGAAAATTCTGGTTTTGTAGTAGGAAGGTTACAAGACTCAGAGAATACCAGTGTGTGGTATAGACATAGATATGGACCCACATGAATGTTTAAGTTTTCTCAACTCTGCTGCCTCATTTATGTGTTGCTCATATTGCTATTTTATTTCAAGAAAAGTAAAATTTTTATGGCACATTATTTTAAGACTAGTTTATAGAGACAGGATTCCACCACCACTGGGTGAAGCAGACCTGGCTGGTCTTACACAAAGGTCATGTTCTAGGTAGCAAGTAGAATGCCTAGAAAGGAAGCCTGTCCTCTGTCACCTGTTTTCCTGGCTGAGTCTCTAGGAATGAAATTGAAGTCCTTTTACTTTAGGATTTTACCCGTCTAATATCATATTTGGAGATAGAGAACCTTCCACTTTACTTTGTGTTGGTACATTTGAGAGCTCTCCTTAATGATGACTCATTGAGACTATGATGGACTGTGGCTACAGGTTAGACTGGGAAAACAAACGGCATTTTGGGGACTAATCTGGGGGAGGGGTTCAAGCTAGGAAAAAAGGCAATGAAAAAAGCCCTTTATCATAGGGGTGCTTAAAATCTATAAGAACAGTTTGCTTGTATCACAGTGTTTTGCAGACTGACACCTGCTTCAGTTGCCTAGAAAGATGCCCACATGATTTCTGGGAGTCACTATGCTATTACTTGCTATTCGGTAGTGTGAGCCTTCACTAAAGGGCATCTATGCTTTGAATGTAAAACTCTCTGATGTGTAAGGCAAGCAACATCAACTTATTTGAATCCCACTCCGCAAAATGATCCACAGACTAGTTTAACTCTGGGTTTATATTGCATCCTAAGACATATAGAGTGAAAAGATAATAGAGTTTGTGCTTGAACAATCATAAAGTCAAATCTTTGTTTTGCCACTTGCTGGAAACATGACCAAGTGTGTGTTAATTAAACCCTCTAACTCTGTTAGCTCTGTTTCTTCAATTAGCTTAATAGTATTAATTTACTCATTTAAAATGTAGAACTTGATATTTTTTATATTATTCGTGAAGTTTTACAGCCATTACCACTATCTAATTTCAAAAACTTTTCTTCTCCTCCCAAAAAACCAGGCACAATCCATTCTCTTACTCCAAGTCCCAGGCAATCACTAATAACCTTTTTAGATCTATAGATTTGTCTATTCTGGATATTTCATATTTCACAATATGTAGTTTTTTATGACTGACTGACTTAGGATATTTTCAAGGTAAATTCATGTTTGAGCATGTGTTAGTACTTGATTCGTTGTTATTGCCAATGATATTCCATTGTATGAATAGACCTCGTGTTGTTTATTCATTCTTCAGTTAAGGGATATTTTAGTTGTTTTCATTTTTGGTATTATGAATAATGCTGCCATGAAATTTGTATACAAATTTTGGGGCGGAATATGTTTTTAATGTGTGTGTGTGTGTACTTACTAAGAGTGCAAATTCTAGGTGGTGCAATAATTCTGTTTCACATTTTTAAGGAACTGCCAAAATGCTTTCCAAACTTTTAACATTTTACATTTTCACCAGCAATAAGTGAGGGTTCCAGTTTCTTCACACCATTGACAATACTTGTAGTAACAAGTATTGCTATCTGATATTTAAATATTCCTATCTGATATTCTTTTAAATGGTAGCATGACAGTGGACATGAAGTGCTATCTCATAATGGTTTTATTTTGCATTTCCCTAACAACTGATGATGGTCAGCACTTTCCATGCACTTATTGACCTTTTACATATCATCTTTGGAGAAATGTCTATTCAGCTTCTTTGTCTATTTTTAACGGCATTATTTTCTTTTTATCATTTAGTTATAAAAGTTCATTATATATTAGTCATGTCAAGTTTCTTATATCTCAAAAATATAATTGGCAAATATTTTCTCCCCTTCTATGAGTTGTCTTTTCACTTTCTTGATAATATATTTGAAAAGACAATCTATACATATAATATAAATATTAATAAATGTGTGTATAAATATTTTATATGTAAGTACAATTTTTATATATTTCAGTTTTTGTTTTTCTTTTATGACTAATGCTTATTGAAATAAAGCTACTGAAGTTTCTATTATTATTAAATTATTTATTTATCCTTCAATTCTAGTAATTATGTTTTTAATTGTTTTGGCTTTCTGATGGATTAATGATTATTATCATAAATGCCCTTCTTGATCTCTAGTAACATTTTTGGCCTTGTCTGATATTAGTATAGCAACTCTAGCTCTCTTATATATGCTATTTGCATGGCATATCTTGTTTCACCTTTTTGCTTTCAGTATGCTTGTATCTTTGAATATAAAATGTGACTCCTGTAGACAGCATACAGTTGGTATTAAATAAAAGCCTCTTGCTTTTATTTAATCTACCATGATAATTTCTTATTTTTGATTGGATTGCTTAATAATATTTTGCTATGGTTAGATTAACATATATATAAGAGACCTATAATATAGTTGTATGCATATTTTTCTACAATTACTTTTTAAATAAGTGAGGAAAGAAGAAATATGCAACTAAGCTGTCATTAATTATTATCTACATAATTGCCTTTGCTGGCAATCTTTATTTTTTTCCTTGTGAATTAGAATTACTGTCTGGTGTCACTGGCTTTTAGACTGAAGAAGTTCTTGTAGTATTCCTGGAAAGGAAAATCTGATAGCAACACATTCACTATTTTTCTTTATCTATAAATGACTTTATTTGCTCTCTTTTTTGAAAGATAGCTTTACTGGAATAAAACTTTTAGTTGAAAGTTTGTGTTTGGTTCTCTACTTTCAGTACATCCCACTACTCTGTGGGCTGCATTGTTTCTGATGAGAGATCAGCTGTTAAGCATATTAGGCACCTTATATGTGCACCTGCACTAGGCAGAAATTAGGAGTAACCAGAGAAGAATATAATGACAATTTAAAGCATTATTTAAGCTACAGATAGAATCAGCATAGTCTCTGGTTAAAGGAGTACAATAACAGCCTCCAAGCTACCGACACATTGAATGATAAAGGATAAAATGTCTAAGTGGCCACAACTGGCTCCTTCTACCCAGGAGAACACTAACTAGACTGGCTAAAGGATGATAGCAAGAAAGTAAAACAATCAAAACAGACATGACATGTTGCCGAATGAGGAAAATAGATGTCCCAGAATTAGTTAAGCCAAGTCACTAAACCAATAAACAAACAATAGAGCAAGTGACAGCAACAACTGTTAGGGGTGAGATGTGCTTAGGCTGGTATCCAAAATTACCACTATACGTTATTCTGATCACAGAATACGTTTAAGAGCTAAACAAAATCATATATGGAAGACACTTAGTAATACTTTGCACATAATCATCAGAAAAAAATATCATTTGCTCTTTTTATGCTAGAAATTTGGCTACAGAGGTTTTTAAGTTATGGTCATTATATGTACAATGAATAAAAAATATATTGCAGAATTTATTTATATATATTTATCATATATAATTTATATATCAATATATATCACTGTATTGGTATATATTACATGTATCTACATATGTGTTTATATAAAATTATAACTTTGAAGAGCAGCAATAGTTTTTGTTTCCAGAACCCACATGTTCATTCTTTGTTTCACTCCTCTTATGCCTCCCTGGAGCCTAGTCAACAGGCTATTTTTTAACTCAACATACAAATGTACAGAAACATTGTGGGTATCAAATGCCTATTTAATTGCAATTGTTCTGAGTACATTAATGTCTGATTCATATTGTAAATTTAAAACTGATTGAGTTAATTTGGATTTTTCTACAACTTTAAAATTGTCTGATACAAGGATTCTTCCCTTGTTTTTGATGAAGCTAACAAAATTCAAATCATGGAAGTGTTTTCTTTTTCTTTCTTTCTTTCTTTTTTTTTTTTTTTTGAGAGTTGGCCCACTGAGCTTTCTTTTCTGGTCATGCTAATTTTCTACCACTTGAATGGAGTATTTGGCTCCCAATAAGGTAACTCTATTGGATTTTGCTTTGCATTTTTCATGTATAAAAGGAAAGCTACTTTGTTTGAATAAAAAGGTGACAACAGTGATTTCTTTAAAGTCTTTGGTATCTTCTGACAAATATACCACTTATGAATGGAATGGTACATTTACCTGACCCAGTGTACCACCTAAGAATCAACAGTATATGTGGATATAAAATATCCATCTAGCATAGTCTCTGGTAAAAAGAGGGAAATTTCTAACCAAACTCCATGCAATACCATAGTTATTCACATGGTCATCTAAACAGAAGGCCCAACTCTTTGCATCTATCACTCATTACAGGAATCCATTCCTATATATTATTACAGCAGAAAGTTTCATCATGATATAGAGAAAGTGACAGAAACAGGTAAGAGGATATCCATTGATGAGGTTTTGAGTGGAGAAGACAAAATACTAGTAGATGAGATGAAATCATCCTTTACAGTCACACACATTTTCATATCATTACATCAGAAAGACAAAAGCACATGCTTCAGCTGAGGTTTTTGAGTGTCCAAAGAGAAATTTTGATAAAACAACAAGCCACAACGTGCAGAATACTCCTTCAAAACTGATGCAAATCACGTTCAAACACCAGTGTGTAAAAATGTCATGTCATTCACACAATACTCATATATTGTGTGCATCGTACTTTTTTGTGAGCCTTATCATGTTCTCAAATAAAGTAGACTCTTCTAGGAAGATCAAAGATTTCTTGCATGGCAAAAAGAGCTAATGTTGCCAAACTAGCTTGAAAGAAAGATTTTGATGTGCAAGTTAAGAACAGATATGTCTTCCCCCCCTTACTCCAAAAATAAAGATAAAGAAGTAAAAGAAATGCTGCCAGCTTGTCAGTATCCAAAGTTGACTAGAAGTGTTTATTCTTCTAGAGATACATAGATATAGAAATATATATAATACATAGAGATGTATGACCTATATTATACATATATGGTTATACATAATGATTGCAGATATATGATGCCATTATATACATGATGTTGCTCTATACATATATCTGATGTTCAATGTATTATCTTGTATGTGGGATATAAGATGAGGAGGTAGTTACTTAAGAAACTCTCCGACAAAATAATGTCAAGATTTTTTTTGAATGATGCAGTTTTTTTTTTTCTTTTTCAAAAAGAACAGCTAAGGTCAGCAGGATAGCAAAACTGAAAACCCATGGAAAATATTAACTGAAAAGAAAAATGAAATCAAAATTAGGTGTAGGTTCTTTTAAAAAATCGTTGTACACATTGAACAAGCTCTAATCTTAAATGTACAAACAAAAGTGACACAGTAAAATTTACGGTAATCTAATTTAAATTTAATATTTGTGGATACTTGTTATGTATGTATAGTATATTTGTGTCTGTAGTGTATGTCTATGTGTGTGTTTTATGTGCTATGAGCATGTGAGTGTGAGTGTGCATAGAATATTTTGTGTGATGTGTGTACAATCATTCTAAGGGGTCACCCATTATTCTGCTATCTGAGTCCAATGGGCTTCATTGGGAAGATAACGCCTCAGCCATGATCCCTGTACAATGTAGGGAAGCCTGTGGAGAATTCAAATTCTCTTTTCTCCTAAGGTTTTACAATAACTACAGGGTTTTGAGTATGAAACAAAGTGAATAAAGTCCACTGGCTACTTCGAAATGATTTGAGAAACAAGTGTCTGCTTTGCAGCCTGTCTAGACTGCTCTGGGCACATGGGAAAACAGTGTCAATGGCAGCAAGTTTCCTAGTTTTAGCGACTTTTTTTTTTCTGCTCGTGGCTAAATTCACAGAAAGTGAAAGGAAGTGAAAGTAACGTTTGCTCTTGTTTAACATTGACTGCAGCACATCAAGGAGCTCCTCTTTAATGGACAGCAAGATTAACTATCTCTTCAAGATGTGAAAAACCAGTTACTCATAATTCAGTCATGTCTACTTTCTGTTTCTGTCCCAATTCTGCCCATGTTAAATTTTCGATTTCAGACTGGGATTGGCAGATTTTCTCTCCTAATGCCCTATGACTGTGCTTACTAATGACACTGCAATCTGCCTTATGCTTAACAGAGATAGTGGCATTTTTTTCCCTACTGTTTCATGCTATTTATAAAGCACAAGCATTGTGATTTATTTCCTTCTTCAATATTTATCAATATTAATGAGTATTGTGTGTATTTATTGGATCAGGCACTTATTTAAGTCAAAAGAGATTAAAAGAGGTGCTGTTATTTGGTATCAAGGTGGTTTAGACCTTGACGAAAAAGTGACCTGGTTCGATTAGCTTAATGAGATAACATAATGAGAAAGTGATCGACTTCAGCTATATTCTTATTGCTATAAAGAAATAGAGTAGTTAGGAAATTTAGTTATTTTACTTGCACACAGCCATTTTCAGCATATATTATTATTAATATTTTATTATATAAATAAATACTAGTAATAATTTAAACTATATAAAACTATACTGTCCAGTCTAGCAGCCACTAGCCACATGTCCCTACTAAGTGCTTAAAATGTGGCTAGTCCATATTGATATAAGTGTAAAATGTACAATAAGTTTAATAATAATTTTATATTGATTACATGTTCAGATGATAATACTTTGGTATATTAAGTTAAATAATATGCAGAATTCTACCTGTTTCTTTTTTTAAATGTGTCTACTAAAAATTTAAAATCACATATGTGGCTCTCATATGTGGCTCACATTTATTTCTTTTGTGCTGAAATGATTTTGAAGGATGAAATAAAGTAAAATAATTATTATTAAATAAAATAAAACAAAATAAATAAACAAGAAAATGTTCCATTTCCTCATCTCCCCACCCCAATCCCTCTCCTGAGAATTAAGAAATTTCTTCTGCATTTAAAGATATACATGCAAATATATAATCATAAACTATTTTAACACAAAATTTTTACAATTTGCCTTTTACATTTAAGAATACATAATTGAGATCTTTCACAAAAGTTTGCTTTTTAAAACTTGCTTTTCTTTCACTTAAAGTGAAAACCTTATAGAAAACCAACAGACTAGACAAAGAAGGCCATTTAATGCCTTCATGGCATCCTTCTAGATGGCTGGGGCAATGGATTTTACTCTGTCTCTACTGCTAGGTTCCAGGGCCTTTGCTGTCCTGGCCTGGTCCCATGCTCGTCTTTCCCATCTTGCAGTCCCAAGGGACCCAACTTCTCCATTACTTTCCTTCCAGTGCAGCCTTGTCCATGAGGTCTCCATGAGCCCAGGCTGTGAATGGAGAAGTTTCCTAGTTTTAGTCATAGGTTCCTGGTGACTCCTCTTGTCCTGCCTTTGAAGACAAACCCAGAAAGCCTCTCAATACCCCTGGAGCAACAAAGCTTAAGAAAACTTGTAAGACAAACCATTGGAAAAGTGGTTACAGATGTCAAAAATACAGTCAGTTATTATATCAGCTAATCATATAACTGCCTCCTGATTCAGGGAATTTGTATCTAGATATTTAATAACATTGTTAAAGAGACTTTGGACTCAGAATCTTCAGATGGAAAATAGCAAGATAATGTGAAGATCTGCTAACTAAACACGGGGACACCATCCAGCTTTTCCTACTTGGCTTCCAGTGTTTTGGAGCCAGATTAGAACCCTCAAAGCATAAAAATTGGAAGATTTGCTTTTGAAAAATTAGATATATTGTTTAAAAATGTGAGGGAGGGGGGCATTATTCAAAATAATGTGTTATGCTGTAGCCCCAAAGAGTGAATAGCCTACTACATCCTAGGTATTAATTTCAAGATTAAACACACTGAATCATAAGATGATTTTAGGCTGATGATAGATTTCAATAGGTTAAAGAAATCAGAGTTTTCATGAAGAGACAAGCTATATAATTTTGTGACAGCACTACTTTTGTCATAGGCTTGTTCTTTCATGAAGTTTCCTATAAAAGAACTCTTTTTCCTTGCCTGTGACAGCAGTTGGAGATTTGAGCCAGTGCCTGTCCTGACTCACACTGTCTAATTGAATGCAGCTTTTCTCTAGGATTAAGCATGGTGGGGTGTTTGCTTTGGTCCCCAAGGCAAATATTCAAGGACATTAAGTAATAAAACTTAATATAAGAAAAATTAAAATATGGAATATAATTTATGAAATATTAGAAACCAAGTGGAATGTTTATTATCACAAACGTTAATAAAAAGTTAATTGTGCCCTTTAGCAATTAATTTATGCACAATTATCTCAAAATATTACTAGACTTTCTGATCTAATTATAATTATATTGAGATATTAAAAAGAAAATGTCCAAGTATCTACAAAATAGGCTCATAAAAACCTCTATACTTAGCTTGACATGGAAGCCCTTAGCTATGTAAGTATTATTAAATGAGTTAAGGCTATACTCCAATTACTTTATGAGAGTTGATCATTTAAAATTAGTATACTGTGGCTGGGTACATTTAAAGAACTTTAAAAGCATTTCAAGGCACTCAAAACAATTACTGCCTATTGCACCTTTTATTTAATCTCAGATTCAATCTTGTATGTTAGAACTACTGTGTTTAGTTTAATAGATGCTAAATTAATGCACTGGAATAATGTAAAAATATGAAGTATTATCTTCATGGCTACAATTTTTTTTCAGTCTTCTAACTCTTAGAAAGTAAAAATTAAGTAGCAACTTTTAATTGGATTTATTATAATACTACAAATATTAAACCAATTTATGGAGGCCCTATTAGATACATACAACAATAGTCAGTTATTATGAAGCTCTTATGCCAGGCTCTGTTCCAAACGCCACTATATCCATATATATAATGTGGTCTAAGAGTCTATTTTTTAGTTCCATTTGCTGTTATCAGTCTCTTTCCCACTCATCCCCCTTCTCCTCTCTCTCCCTCTGTCTGTCTTTTTCTGTCTCTCTTGCTCTCTTCTCTCTTTCTTTCTCCCTCTCTCTTCACATATATATAAACACTTATTTCCCCCATGAGTCATTTGGCCATTTAGAGGATAAGTTGTAGACGTGGTGCCTTTTTAATCTACACATATTTAAGTGTGTATTTCATAAGTACAAACATATTATGTTAAATTAACACAGTGTATTTATCAAAATGAGAAATTTAATATTAATGTATTATTATTATTTAGTCCTCAGTCTATAATCAAACTTCACCAATTGTTCCAAAATGTCCTCTATGGTTATTTTTATTCTCAGCCTAGGATCTAATTCAGGCTCACACATTCCATTTAGTTGTCATGTCTATTTATTATCTTTCAATCTGCAACAATTGCCCAGCTGTTTTTTGTTTTTCATGACTTTGAAATTTTGGAAGTGTACAGGCCAGTTATTTAAATGTGTCTGATGTTTCCTCATGATTAGATTCATGTTATGCATTCTGGGCAGGAGCACCACAGAAATGATGCTGTGTTTTTTCTTAGTGGATTCAATGAGCAGGGAATGATGTCAATTTGTTTCATTATTGTTGATGTTAACTTTGACCATCTGGTTAAGGTGATGTCCATCAGGCAGTTCTATCAAATAGCTACTGTTTTCCTTTCTACAACTAATAAGAAATATATTCTGAGACTGTGGAAATATCCCATTCATCAACAAACTAAATACTTAGATAAATGCACATAATGTGTAAAAATAACTGGGTCAATTTTGTGAAATAGATAATATATGATAATTAACTGATAAAGAAAGCAAACTTGCCCAAGCTATCATAATATTTAAGACCACTATAAACAAACAAACATGCATAATCCATTATGACAATACACATTAGTGTTATATGCAAGTGTAAGTCATCTTCCAAATCATTTAGATATTAGAAATTTTGTCAAGTCAGATTTTAGACCATAACCACATTTTTAGTCTTCAGATGGGTTATGAAAAGTAAGACCAGGAAAAATGGACAGAGGGAGGAGGAAAGAGTTTTCTCCCTAGAGTCTAAAGATGACAAACCTGAGAGGAGGAAAAGCCAATGTTCCTAAATTTTAAACCCTTATATCTATCTTCTGTCAGATTATTTTGATTTGCTTGCTTGTATATTTAAATTAAGTTATAGAACAAAATACTTTATATATTTTGTTTGTTAAAAAGTCCTACAGTGTCTATACATATAATATAATCAAGTAATTTTGAAAACAAAAGGATATTAAAGATAATTTTATCAACTTTCTTATTGTACAGATGAAAAAAGTTGAGACTCAGAATAATCTGAATAAGTTAATTGTAGAGTACTAGGAACAAGAATTCTGATTCTTGACTTCCCAGTCTGGTGTTTCAACCATGAAATGACCTTGTTTCCAGAAGACATTCTGCTTTATTACATATGAGAATTAAAAAAAAAAAAGAAAACACACTCGACTGGATTTATGGTGGTGTTAGAGTATTCCTTCAAGTACATATTTTAAATAGTGTGTGTCCTTGCCTCTCTACTGTGATAGTTTCTCTACTGCAAAAAGGGGGCACAGGTGAGACGATTGTGACAGATTCTTAATACCATTATTAATTACATCATGTTCCCTTTCTATAGTGTATTGTCTGACACTGAGGAAATATATACTCTTGACTGCCCATTCCTTTTAATGAAAAACTGCATCCCCTGCACTCATCATATAAAGTCCTAATGAATTTCTCCAAATAGATGTGGTTCACTTCAACTTCTAATGTTATCTTCACTTTAGGAAAATCTCTAATGTACTCTTGATTATTTTTTTCAAAAGTATCATTTGGCTTCTGGCCACAAAGTTCAAGAATCCTTTTAGAATCTAAGGTACTCAAGTCTCTCCAAGTCTCAATGGTACACACTTTCTCCTTGGAATTGTACCAGGAAATCCATTTAAAACGAATATTTTATTAGAAGCAACATTACTCTCATAACTTGTTTGGAAAATTGAGAGCCCATAAGAGAGGATCTGGTTGTAGTTTATATCTCTTCTGGTTTTCCAGTTGGATGAGACTTTTATAAACATCTGAGCACCACTACCAATAAGCACTTGTCATTTTGACTATTTTGTCAAAATAGTCATGCATAATTTTTATTTTGAAGTTGAGCTTTAGATTTAGGTACATTTTTCCCCCTCTGGCCCCATTGGTTTAATGTTTTAAGCTCTATAGTTATGATAATATATCTTCAAGTCCCATTTCTAAATCCATCAATAACATTGCAATCCAATTCAGCAAAATAAATTATTAGTCAATGTCTGTATATTAATCATTCAAAAACAATAAAAATAAAATTGAGGGCAGAACACTAGTTGCCTTGAAGTATTGAATCAGCAAACTCCTCTGAGAGATTTATCATCAGGATTTACAATTATTTTTCCTGATGAAATTGAAGTTTGGCTGTTAGAATTAAAGTGAAGATCACCTCTTCTGAGGCCTGTAACTATGGAAATAAAGTTTTGATGAGAACATTTGGAACATGAATTACATATATTTAGTGTGATTGCTTTTTGCATCTTTTCCATTGGTCAGTAAAATAGAACACATATTTAGTGTAAATATAATGATTGCAAAGATATTATTCATTTATCTAAATTGATTTCAGTGTGGGATTCTTCTGATGAATGAATAAGTACCTTAAATAAAATTGTCAGTAAATGGAATGGAATAAAACTACTTGTAAAGAACTAAAGATGTGTTATATCACTATAAATCATAGTATATAGACTTTCAATGAGATAATAAACATTTCAATGTTCCAAAATATTACCTTTTTTGATGTAAAATATCATGTTATCATATTTATAAACAACAAATGTAAGGTCAAAATTATTTTATTGTAAGCAACATTAAGCATAGATTAGGCAACGGAAATAAGGTAATTTCTTATTTACATAAGATGGATGGATTTGATTTGATGAGCATTGGGATCCAGGAGTTCAGACCCCATTAGTATAACATCATCTCTTTTTGTGTATCACTGATCTGTTTTTGTGTTCTTGTCTTCAGACTTGGGGTTTTCTCTATGATAGCTTGGGGAGGATACAGGCTCATATTTTCATTTATTTCATGGAGTTTATAGAGAAGTACTCTCTTCTAGAATTTTTAAAAATCTCATGAGTGTTCTGTTTGGTCTCATGCTCACCCATGAGGCTAATAACTATAGACTGAAAGATGAGAAAGCATAATGGATTAAATCTGGGTCACAGACCATCCTTTTCCAGAAGGCAGAAAATTGTGATTGACAGCACCACCTGAATCATATGGGATAAAGAATGGGCAGTTGTCCAGTTGAAAGAGGGGCACTGGACAGAAAATAATGAGAGGTGACAAATATATCCCATGTATAATCTTTATTTAAAATAAGAATAGCTGTGTAGTAGTTACAACCTTGTCTGCTATTGACATTCTTATTCTAAGCAATGTGTCATTAGAATGAGTCACTCTTTGATGAAACAACTTGAGTGAGGTGTTTGCTTGTAGTTGTGGTAGACTACCTAAAACATCTGAAGTGAGACTTTTCCTTATACTCGTACAGGTCATCTAGAACAACAGGAGTCTTTCTTCCACAGAGCAGTATTGCTCAGAGGTAAAACCTCTATCTTCTATTTCTGAGTCACTTGTTTTAGGGTATGTGAATTGGGGATTAGATTTTACTTCGCATCTTTTACACAAGTGATTGGCTTAAGGCTACATTTTTCATTTTGTTCTTTCTGGGCAGTCTCTATAGCTCTTCATTTCTCCAACAAATATGAATGCCCTTATGAATCAAGCAATAAAAAAGGCATTCTGATTATTTTGGTTGGTCATAAGAGAACTGAAATGTGACTTGGGGAATCTGGATTATGTATGTTTTTTTATTAGAAGAAAAACTTTAGTGAATTTTTATATCAGTGAAATAAGGGCTGTACTTTAATCTATCAATATTTCTTGAGCACTTAATAGAACCCAGGCAGATGGTAGAAATGAATACAAACATGGGGGGAGGAAGGCATGTGCACTGATGGAGGTTTCATTCTAGCATGAAGAAAAACAGCAATGAACAGTTAAATAAGTAAACAAAGTGACTTCAGTAGTTATAAGTACTGTGAAGAAACTGAAACAGTGACATAAACGTCTGATGAAGGAATACTGAGGACCATTTAACAGGGCTCATGAGAATGTTCTCTTTAAAGGGACATACATTTGGGCTGAGACCTCAATGATGAAAGTAAGTTGGTCACGAGCAAAAGCATTAAGTTGTGAAGAAACTGGACATAATCAAGGACTAGTAAAAGTCCTAAGTGTTTAAACTATAATGAATACAGGGAACAGAAGTAGAACTGAGTTCTGGAAAGCTGACAGGGTCTTAAATGAAATGAGAGACTTCATTGGATGATTTTAGGCATGTAATGGTATAACCCAATTTATTCTTTAAAAATATCTTTTGAAATTGCTTGTCTTGAGAGATTAGGAAAGAAGTCTTAAGTCCAGTTAATGGATTGTAGTAATTAATAATTGAGGTAAGATGTGTGGGTGGTTTAAAATAGACTGCTTGGAATAAAGGTAGTGATAATTGGTAGTAATTAGGTTTTATTTAAGAAACTGATTTCCAGGGTTTGAGAACCCAAGTATGTGATGGTTTTATTGAATGATATGAGGAAGACTGGGGGATGAACACCTCAGATTTCGTTTTCTAGACATAAAGTGCCATAAATCTATGACTGACTTTGAACTTATGATGAGCTCTGGGCAAGTAAAGACAGGATCACTTATGTTCTGACACTTCTCGGTCTCTCAGGAAGCAATAAAGTGGAACAAATATTCAGGAGTTCAGTGCTTTCCAGCACTCTGAGTCCAATAGTACTGTTGAAGCTTTTTGACACCACAAATATGCAAATGTCAGATATTATTTTTGACTTGCTGCCAGATTTTTAAAAAATATCATTCTGTGATTTCTTTTGTTCCCAAATTTGTAGGCAGACATGAATTTGGCAGTTGCTATAGAAATGGGAAAATTATAAGAAATGATGAACTGCTCAATGACTAGATTTATCTTTGAAATGCATTTTCTCTACATTCTTTTCTCCTAATTAATTACAACTTTGAACATTCGGGAAGCAGATAAATTGACAGAAGGCTTTGCCCCCTTGGCTGAAATGATCATAATATAGTGAATAGTTTTTCAAATTGTGTGACCCCAAACTGTGATAAGAACTGTGCTTTTCATAGCAGAAAAAAAAGTACTTCAAAATACTTTGACAGTTTGAGACTGTAACCATTGTATGAGGATGATGAAGATAGCTAATAGCAAAGACTTCTGTCAGATAGAATATGTACCTTTAAAAAGTTAATCGCCGGGCTCGGTGGCTCAGCCTGTAATCCCGCGCCTTGGGAGGCTGAGGTGAGTGGATTGCCTAAGCCCGCGGGTTCGAGACCTGCCTGGGCAACTTGGCGAGACCTCATCTCTACAATAA
>CAUYQG010036164.1:0-15460 GCA_963574415.1 Tarsius wallacei | reverse complement strand
ATGTTTTGTAGAATTCTGCTGGAAAGCCATCAGGTTCAGGGTTTTTTTGTAGGTAAGTTTTCTCATGGCACAGTCAATTTCCTGGATTGTTATTTGTCTATTTATGGTCCTGGTTTTTTCTAGTTTCAACCTAGGGAGGTTGTGTGATGTCAAAAAGTCACCCATTTCCTTTAGGTTTTCAAGTTTGTTTCCATACAAGTGTACATAGTAATCTTTGAAAATCTTTTGTATTTTTTCAGGGTCAGACTTGACTTCACCTTTTGTGTTTCTGCTTGTGATTATTTGGGCTTTTTCTCTCTTTTTCTTGGTCACTGTGGAAATCAGTGTGGTGATTCCTAAAAGCTCTAAAAATCGACCCTCCATATGACCCCGCAATCCCCCTACTAGGAATATACCCTGAAAAAACTCAAATCACTCTATAAAAAAGATACCTGCTCACGTATGTTTATTGCAGCATTGTTCACAATAGCAAGATCATGGAACCAACCCTGCTGTCCATGAAAAGAGGACTGCACTAAAAAAATGTGGTACTTATATACAATGGAATATTACACAGCCATAAAAAATAACAAAATCATGAATTTCATAGCAACCTTAATGGAATTAGAGTTTATAATACTGAGTGATCTCTCACAGAAACAAAGATCTGAGTATCACATGTTCTCACTTATAAGCGGACCTTGAACAACTGCCGTAATACTATAAGAAAAGGATGGACAGTGGCGGGAGACTATGGGTGGGGGCAGAGAGGGGAAGGGAGGTGGGGTTAATAGTCATCAATATTTGTCTAGGGAATGGGGGACACACCTCATCAACAAGAGTACCTGCACAATGAATATTTGCATACCTAACCCTTAACTGTTCCCCACAATTTTAAAATTAAAAAAAAAAATAAATAAAAAATAAATTTTCATTTGATCTTCTGGTCACTAGTATATATTAATATGTATTCATGCACTCTCTTGAATTATTAAAATACATGTGTAATTATTTTTCTGAGTCTACAAAAAGTATTACGTCACAAGCTATGCCTTGTGTTTTTTGGATCCCTGTACCTCTGGCACATGTGTATTGGGTTAGATTTGATACGTGGAAAATAAAAGTATATATTGTTTAAATTCTGAAATACTCAAATGAAAACAAGCAATTTAAAACCCCAGATAAGTTGTTTGGGGACAGAGAATGGCAGAAAATGGAACACAAGTTACTATTAGCCTGAGAGAAAGGGACCTTTATCATTTCAATTTGATACAGAAAGGCCAACATTTGTGTGTGGGGAAGGGAGGGTGTAAAAGAGCACTCTATGAAGAATCAGGAGACCTGGGATTTGGGTCCTGGTTCTGTGATAGTATACTGTGTGCCCAGCAGCTAATGGTAAAGTTCATTAGATATTTACTAGAATTATGTCCCAGACTCTGGATGTAGTAATTTACATGTACTATCCAATTTAATTCTCACAGTAACACTGCCTCTTTCTACTGAATACACTATCAGCTTGGTCTGGCCATTTTTCCTCTCTGTACATATGTCACATCAGGATTGGGATCCAGATCTTCCATTCTGAAGCCCAAGTCTTTCATTACAGGGGTCTTATTCTATTGAAAAGTATCTCAAGTGTTTTATGCTGAACAGGAGGGTGGATAAGTGTGGTGTTTCAGCTTCTCCCACTCTACACCCTGAATCAGAATCTTCCAGATAGAACCTAGAAATCTGCATTTTTAGCAAATGATTCAGGTGGCTTTTTTCACTCTGAACTCTGAACCACTGCTATGTTGTTCTTCTGACTGGTCAATTTACCATGCATTTCTATAGGCTTTAGTTGCTCCACAGGCAGAATGAAGGTAGAGTTGAACTATCTAATCACCAGGGTCTAAACTTGACTACTCCAGAAAGAATTAAGTCATTTGTTTGGTACTTCCCTATCACCTGTGTCCACTGCTCTACTGTGCCACTAAAGGTGTTAGGTATGTCAATTACTATAGAAGCCCTGTAAGTTCACTAGTTTGTGAATTCCCTGAGTGTAATGAGCTTGCCTTAAGGATCTCTATATTTTCAGCACCTAGGACATAACACATAAGAAACCTCAATGAATGTTAATTGTAAGTTCCTTCTGAAGCTAACATTTTGGTTATCCTGGTAAGTTACCTCTTACTTGTTCTTAATAGCTGCCACTGAACATCAGTCATGGTCCAATTTGAAGTCTTGTATCTAGACCAATGTGTGTCATCATTTGTGTTGTTCTAATGATAATGCAAATTAATTAATCATACCTTCACCAAAGTTCTTTGGAAGGTGTGAACATCCTGAATAGAAAGGAGAAGAAAAGCTCAATTTTTGCATATGGCAGGGGGAATGACAAAAATCACTTGCTTATGGATTCTGAAACCTCTGTATTTCTTCCCTTCAGACTCTTTCATCCTCCTCCATGAAGAAAATGAGATTGAGAGCCATTAAGATCCCAGCAAAACTTTTCTCATGGAAGGAAACTCAAATGCTATTGCATAAATATTGGAGATCAAGGCAATTTCCACGAGTGGGAGTTGACAGAGCTGTACTACATCCATGTTCATGAAAATGTCATTTTTTAAAGTTGTTAAATTACTATATCTCTTGAAAAATCTTACTATAGGGTATTTATAAACAATAATTTCCCTAGTCACACATCGCAGAACAGAAGATGGTATTTGCTTAAACCAAAGCAAAAAGGTCGTTAACATGGAACTTCAGGAAGGTATGAAAATAATTGATCAAGTTAATGAAGGAGTTTGTGAAATTTCATTCTAAGATATTTTAACTCTTAGATAAGCTACCTACTTGATATATTACCTATCACAGAGCTTGAAGAGGTAGAATTAGGTGTCAAAACTAAGTGTACCTGACTATAATACCCTTATTCTTAACCAATTTTTAGATCATGAAAGTGACACAAAAAAGTGAAATCTATAAACTACACTGTCTTAGGAGGCTGAGTTGGGGTAAATACACTTATTCTTAAATTCACATAGAGTTTTTCCACATAGCCAGTCTTTTTCCCAAGGTCATAGCTTTTGTAGGAACACACACAAAATCGGCATTTATACTGTGATCCAAAATGAAAGGCTGTTGGTTTATGTAGTGTATGTTTGTGTATACCCAAACCCTGCAATTTTTCACACAAACATATGAAAAAATTTTTCACTCACAGACTCTTCACTTCAATCTGCACTCAGATCCTGGTGACTTTAGTCACGCCCTCTGGGTCTCTTTTCCTATCTCTATTTTTCTTAATTGTTAAGACTTTGTATGCAAAATACTTAATTGAGACTTTGTATGCAAAATATCTAACATACAATAGGCACTCAATAAATAGCAAGACTTCCTCCATTTTTAAAATATTCACTTTTTTAAAAGAAGAAGGGTGAAAGCTTAATTACCAAAAGAAAGCTCTGTGTCTCATAAGTGTGTGTGTATGATGTGTGTAGATAGTTAAGTTGGGAAACATAAAGTTGACTTAGTTGAGAATTTAGTTCTCCAGAAAAAAAAATTTCCAGGAATGTTTATGATTTATTGCTCTATGTTATCCAAAATTCCTTAAAATACCTTTCTCTGAATCAATCACTCAATCAAAAGTCTAAAAATTTTTATAGCCTCCAAAATCTGTTAGAAACATCTATTTCTTGATGTGTGGCGAAAGCTATAACAGGAAGAGAAACACAACACAAAAATTCAGTGCATTTTTTTATTTCCCACACTGTCTAGGGACTTAGGTTCAAAAAAGAAATCCCCCAGCAGAATTCTCTTGAAGCACCTTTTGAGTAACATTGATTTGATCACTGTTAATATGTATTTCACAAAAACATGTAGAAATGCCAGATTAAACAGATTTTCTTAGTGAAAGATTGTTTTGTGTGTTTAATATGCTAACATTTATAGCATCAAAAGTTAAATTCCCCAAACATATGGACGCCAGACATTCCCTTCCCCTCCTCCCCAAAACACTGCAGAAGACAGATATTCTAGGGAATGCTTTTGAGTATCAGTTTTCAACAAATATCTTGCAGGCCTAGTCATTTTGAATTTATTCTGATTCCATACCACTACATGCATTTATTTCTAAAGAAAGGAACTTTAAAAATGTCCCATTAGTGAAATCCTGAGATAAGAGGCTGTGTATTTGGTTAGCATAAAAGGTAAAGATGTTTACCCTATTCATATCTCATTTTTGTCATTCTTGTCTGGGTAGAGTGACTTGGATAGTTTGAGGTAAAAGCACTTATGCCAAATTGACTTCAATTCAGTTGTCATCACCATCTTGGTCACTGCCTAGAAATAGGGAGCAAGATGGCTCACTGAATTTTAGATTTATATCTTTAATGATTTCATGCTTCTAAAAAACCTTCTTGGATTTTCTGTAGTTCACAATGATTGTTCCCTCCTTGGAACCGCAGAGCACTCACTCTGTTTGCATCCTTAGTTCTGGCATTTACTTTCCTTGTCTATCCGACAGACTCCTGTGCTGGAGCTGCCTCCCTAAGTAGATTGTAAGTTTCAAAAGGGCAAAGTTAGTCACGCCCCAGTGGACTCAGTACAGCACACCACACACAGTGCACATCTGACAGATACCTGCTGTTGGAACTGTTGGAACTAAATGCGTAGCCCATCTGAGTATGTCTTTGGCATTTGTGAAATTCCAGTGATACATTTTGATTGAATGACATTTTCCCCGCTTGGGCTGTTAGGGGTTTAAAGGAGTTGCCTTCCAAAAGAAGCCTACAGAGACTGAACTAGCTCAGGAAAGAAATGGCAGAGAAAACGGGCTCTCTTGTTCCTTCTCTCAGCAGATGTTGAACCAAAAGTTCACTTTGAAACTTTGCAATTTGACTAGGTTTTCCAATTTAGAGAAGTTAAAAAAAAATCTTAGTAATAATATTTTTTGTGAATACCAAACTCATATTTCTATAATAACCACTCTGGAAATAAAAATGAATAATAGAGACTCTGGTAAGCCAGAGTATGTGGTCCATTGAAAAACAATTAGCTACTACTCAAATTTCACTCTGTTGCCACCAGAAATTTGAGCTAAGGACCATAAGTAACATCTCCAGATTTTTAAATAATAATAATGATAATGATCTGAAAAACAATATTTATAAGGACAAAGCTGATTTTTGAATAAAATTTTTTTTAGAAATATGTACAAACTGTATATAATCACTGTAGTCTAGATCTACAATCCACATCTACAGTTTACTCATTGGTCTTCATCATATATTTATATGATGCTGAGAAGATTATAAACAGTTCGCGATTGTTGTCTCATTTAATATTTTCTGCTACCTTGTGATATGGGCTGGGATTTCTTTCACAGATGCAAAAACACAAAATAGGTAAAGTGAGTTACATAAAATTACACAGCTATTGAATAGCAGAGCTGAGGGTAGAAGCTGGAACTCCTAGTTATTTGATTTTGTGTTCCTCACCAAACTGCATTGCCACAGGCCTACAATTTTTTTCTTTCAGTTTTTAAAATATGCTTTCTTATTAATGTATAACACATATAGGAAAATACACAAAACATGAATTAACTGTTCAATGAGTTATTATAAAGGAAACATTTCTCTGAACCCATCACCTCAGTCAAGAGGCAGAACACTCCCAGCCCTTCAGGAAGTTTTGTACTGCTGTTGGGGAAAATTTTTTCTTTCTTTACTCACCCATTGCTATGGAGGCACCTGTAACAAAAGACAGATTAACAAACCAAAGGAATGCATACAAATATCTTTGACATAAGTTTTTTGTGGCACAGGAACCTTCAGAAGTGAAAACCCAGAGAAACAGGGAGCCCTTTTTATTTTTTTACTTAGATGAAATGACCAGTGGACAGTGGTGAAGTGTGCTTGTACAAAGGGGTGAGACCTATTTGTTAGTAATTAACTGGAGGAAACTTAGCAAGGCCAGTTTGTTTATATTCTTCTCTATGTCCCTGTGTCTTTAGAGATAAGGGCATTCCTCTAGGTATAGGGTGGGCACCTCTCACATGAGGGTCTTATGACATGCTTCAGGGGAAGATCAGAAAATTATTTTATGGTCTGCTTCAGGGAATAAAGGCAATAAAAGGTTAGAGAGTGAACTTTCTGCTTTAGTTGTTTCCTCAAATGTCAAGGTACCATATGTTGGGGTTGTGTGTCCTAAACCCTATCATTGCCTTTTTCCTCAAGGCTAACTATTCTCTTCAACTATAAACTGATTATGTCTGTTTTTGTTCTTTTTATAAATTGAATTATATACTCTGTATTTTTGTGTGTCTATGTTGTTATTTTCCCCTCAGAACTGTGATTCTGCCATTTCTTCATTTTAGTTGTTTAATGTAGCAGTAGTTTACTCATTTCATTGCTTTATAATATCCTGACTGTATAAATATTCTGTAGTTAATTTATTAGATTTATGGTTTATGGACATATGAATTGTTTCTAGTTTTTGATTGCACAAACCTGATACAAACATTTTTGCATGTCTTTCAGTGCTCAAATATATGCATTTTGTTTGGGTGTATCTAGAAGTTGAATTCCTGGGTTAAAGAGTAAGCACTGTTTACTTTTGATAGACACTGCCAAACGGTTTTCCAAAGTAGTTACACCAATTCACACTTTAACCAGCAGTGTAGGAGAGTTCCAGTGGCTCCACATTTCCCTAATACAATATTCTCATGTCTTTTTAGTCTTCACTATTCTAGTGGATATGTACAGATGTATCATTATGGTCTTCATTTGCATTTCCCAAAGAACAATGAAATTAAACATTTTTCAGAAATGATGATTAGCTGTTTAGCTCTCCTTTCCTGTGAGTTCCTTGTTCATGTCCTTCCTATTTTTTTGTTAGGCTACCTTTTCTTTTGATTGAAGGGTTCTTTATGTATTCGGGATATGAGTCCATCATCAATTATATGGATATTAAATATCTCCTCCCACTCAATGCCTTCTCCTTTCACTCAGATAATAGTTTCTTTTGATGAGTAGAGATTTCTCATTTTAAAATTGTCTATTTATTGCCTGAGCCCACGGGTTCAAGACCCACCAAGGCAACTTGGCGAGACCTCATCTCTACATAAATCAAAAATTAGCTGGGCATGGTGGTGCATACCTGTAGTTCCAGCTACTTGGAAGGCTGAGGCGGAAGGATCACGGGAACCCAGCAGATCTAGGCTGCGGTGGCCGGGAGCATGCCACTGCACTCCAGTCTGGGCGACAGAGTGAGACTCCAACTCAAAAAAAAAAATTGTCTATTTACCTTTTTTTTTTTTTGCCCTTATAGTTAGTGCTTACGTGTTTTATTTAAGAAAATCTTGTCTACTCAAAGGTCACAAGGATTGTCTCTTGTGATCTTCTAGAAATGTCATTGTGTTGCCTTCCACGTTTAGATCTACCATCTACCTAGAATTGATTTTTGTGTATAATGTAAGTTAGAGGTCAGGATTCATATTTTTCCATATGAATATATGGAGTTGACCCGGTACCATTATTACAAAAGGCCATTCCCTCTTCTCCCACCCAACTATTCTGCAATGGGAACTTTCACATAAATCACACATCTATAGCTTGCAAAACTGTTCCTGAATTATCTGTTCTTCCATTTTGGTCTTTTTGTCTATCCTTTCATACATTTTTTAATTATCATATACTTATAAAAATTCTTCATATCTGATAGTGTGAGTCCTTTATATTGGTTTTATTTATGATACTAGTAAATCTTATTGGCCATTTGTTTTCCATATTACTTTATAACTGACTGGTAATAGTCTATTTTTGACTATGGTTGCATCTTTAAGACCTCTGCAAATCTGTCACCTTCAGCCAGAAATCATAGAAATGAAACATTTACTTTTAACTTATCAAATGTTTTCAAGAAGATAATGGAGAAGATTCCTTGCAGAACATCTCTCCTCAGTCTGTAAGATCATAGTTCATTTAGAGAGCCAGTGAACACTGTGTTGCATATTACTGTATTATTTTAGTTACACTTTTAAAATTATTGGTGAGTCTAGTTATTGTTTACAAACATAGCACATGAGTTCTCAGTATTTTGATTCCAGGAGAACTCTCCTTATCCAAGAAAGGGATGTTTCTGCTTTTGAAACTTTGCACTGGCTGTGCCCCATGCCTTGAATACTTTTTCCAAATTCTTGGCTTGCCTTACTCCTTCTCCCTTGTCAGCTTCTCACTTAGATAGCACCTTCTCATTGGCACCTAAAGAGGTAACTTTGAACCTCCCTGCCCTGCTCTATCTTGTGTACGTGATTGTAATAACACAAGTCATTTTCTGACATACCATAAAATATACTTACTGGTTAATCCCCATCTATTTTCTGTCTCTCCACAACAACAGAGTTCTTGGCTTTGCTGGCTAATCTATCACAAGAGAAAAGCAGTACCTTGCACATAATAGGTGCTCAGTATTCGTAGAATGAATTGAATAAATGAAAGTTTTCTTATATGGAATCATAGGATTAAGGCTAACCATATCTACCTGTGGTTAGACATAGAAAATAGCATGGTGAAAGGGTGGGACTACCCTAAAGAAGTCAGTCCGTCAGTGTGCACAGGGGTCTAAGGAGCCTCTTGCAAAGAACTCATCCTGATCCGAAGTATTGCATATTGGTCTAGTAATATATTGTCCTAGTGGCTGTAGGAGTAGGGCGATTCTGACCACATCCTCATATTGACTTTTCCTTCCTTTAGTAATTCATATAAGTATCCTTAGAGTGAGAAAATAATGTAGATTTTAAAATATCCATATGTCTAAACTCATCAAATTGTGTACAATAAATATATGCAGTTAAAAATAACTAAATAAAAGGAAACATTTTTCTGTACAAATTCTGTAAAATAGCGGTTCTTAAACTTGAATGTGTATCAGAATCATTTGGAGAGCATGTTACAACAGAGGCTGCTGGAGTACACCCTCAGTAGTTTTAGATTTAGGCATTGGGCCAGATAATTTGCATTTCTAACAAGTTCCTAGGTTTTGTAGATACTGTTGGTCCATGGGCTCACACTTTGAGAACTACTGCTGTAAGATCTAAGAAAGCAAGGGAGTTCAGCTTCAGTGCCCTTTGGGTATGACCTAAAAAGGGAGACCAGCCTGGGCAACATGGTGAGAACTTGTCTCTATGATAAATCAAAAATTAGCCGGGCATGGTAGTGTGCACCTGTAGTTCCGGCTACTTGGAAGACTGAGTCAGAAGGATTGCCGAAGCCCAGCAGGTTGACGCTGGAGTGGCTATGAGCATGCCACTGCACTCCAGCCTGGGCAATGAGTGAGACTCCAACTCAGAAACAAAAACAAAACGGAAGAAACATTTTGGAATTTTCTAGACTCTCACTTTGCCACAGAAAACTTTGACACTCTGAAACATTTTAACAGCTCTAGAGTATTCAAGAAAATGGAAAATGGCACCCCTTAGAGGGCTCATGCCCTGTAGCACTAAGCAAAGGCCAGAAAAAAAGCTGGAAGATGTTTCCTTCCTCCTCCCCTATTTTCTCTCTTTTTCTCTTTATTTTCATTTTCTTTCTTTATTATTATTATTATTTTAGAGCCACCTTCAATGATAGCCAGAGATAACGGAGTGGTCTTTCTTTGTGGAAATCTAGAGTTCTAAATTAGCAGAAATTATAGTCAAGAGTCGCACAGGTTACTTATTTCTACAGACCTTTTAGCCATGATAAGCTTGTTAGAAACAAAATCTTCAACAACCTGGATCTATATCCTTGTAGTATGAAGTGGTCAGGCACGCTGGCAGGAGGAGGCCTGGAGGGAATTTAAGGTGTCATTGCACAGTGTATGTTTTATTTAATCCTGTCTTCCAACCACTGGCCAAAGGTAGCCTACACACTGAGGTGATTCGGCTAATAAATAATAAATATCCCTAAAGAGTTCTTTAGATTTCACCTAGGCTTAATTACAATTTGTAAATATAAAAACAGCCCCATTATTGATGTTAATCCTAGTGCAGCTGCAGGAATAGAGAGAATAGCAATGAAATAAAATATGATTGGGTATTGGTCTCTTATTAGCCTACCCAAAGTGAGTCTTCTATGACTACCTGTGATTCCAGGTTACCTCAGATCTGATTATCTTCCACTTGATGCAGGTTCCATCCCAGTGGTCTGTGGATTTCCTGACTAGATCTGAAAACATTCCATGCCATTTAATTTAACTTCTGCAAGACTTCTTGATGAATTTCAACAAGGCCTAGGCTCTGGGTTAAATACGACCCAAATTACCCAACTTTTCCCAATGGTTTGATTCCTTGCCCTACTTTCTTCAAACGTACTTAGGGCAGATGCATTTTAATTTTGTGAAGTGTTCCTGCCAGAAGCCAAGACTTCTATTTGTTCATTCTTTCAACATTAATTAGCTACCAACTGTGTACCAGGTACTATGCAAGTCCCTGGGAATATGGAACTGAATGCTATTTCCCCAACCTTAAGGAACTTAGTCAAGGAAGGAAATTGGACACATTGACAGATAACGGCCGCCCAAGACATGAAGTGGCATTAAGGGAATACAGAAGAAAAACAACCAACTCAGCCTGGAAAGGACAGGTGCAAGCCTCTTAGTGAAGTTAACTTAAGGTGCATCCTTAATATTTAGTAGGAGTTAGTTAGGGAAATGGAAAAAGAAAAGAGCTTGCCTGCAACATTCAAGATGTTATCAACAAAAACATAAAGATGATAAATTTATGGTGTCTGTGAAGAACTATAGTATTAAGAAGGCATCAGGGTAAAAGGGTCACAGTGATTTACCAGTCATTCTGTACCAGGTTCTCTGTAAAATGTATTGGTGGAGCACATGGACACTACAGGCAGATTGTCTGAGTTCAAATTCTGATTCTTTCATGAACTAGTTCTGTGTCCCTGGACAAGTAACTTCACCACTCTGTGCAGGTTGCTTGACCTCTTTGTATCTCAGTCTTCACCTGTAAAATGGGGATAATGAGGGTTATCATTGCCACAGTTATTATGAAAACGAAATAAGTTAATATATGGAAAGTGCTTAGCATAGTAAGAGCTAAATAAATACTAGCTGTTATTATTTATCATAATCAAACACTTAGGTGTCATCTCTATTATTCCTTCATACAACCCTTTGAGCTCTACATGTCCCTATTTGGATGTTTTTTCCCAAGCCTGTCGAACTCCAGGACCTAGGCTTTTAATTGTTATATTTCACTGAAGTTCTATAAGCTGCTACTGGTATATCTCAAGTCACTAACCAAAGAATAGGGAAGAGGATGTGAGAGATGAAATTAGATTGATACCCAAATCTATTCTTTGAGGATAAACCTCAACTTGGAAAAGAGAAGGCAGGTATGAAACTGAAGCTAAACAGATGTCCCCATTTCACCGTTAGACAAAGTTTTGTAGGAATTCATGAAATCAAAATCCATTGCAATAACAAATTTTTCTGTCTTGGCTGGCCACAACCACACAGTGAACAGCCATACTCAAGATATTGCTTCTGGTGTTAAAAATTACTTTTAAAAAAATGAAAAGAAACATATTTGTAGGGGTTTTTTTCCTTTTAAAAATGAAGATCTTCTTATCTCATTAGTCCTTATAAGTATAAAATCATAATATCTCAATGTTCATACAGATTCAACCTTTTAATTCAGTGTTTTCAACCTAAAATTCTTCAGGTATTTTTAAATAGCTGGCTCTTTGCTCTGGACCTCTGTGGCCTATACTAAAGCAGCCCCTCAGTCAAAGACTTTTGGTGTTTGGGGATGTTAAAAATAACTAAGTAAGAGTTATTTGAGGAGAAAGTGGAGCATTCTGTTGTGTTTGCTGCTGTATTGTCTGACAAATCTCTTGGCACCTTATTGGGCCAGTTTTGCAAGAAGTGGATAACTTGTCAAGTTCTTCAGAACATTGGGATTTTGTGGATAGCTGTGAGGCAAACCTCATAGCTGTACGGGTTGCACAAGAGTCCACATAGCATCTAAGAGAGAGTAACATCAGGAAGGTTGTGAGGCAGAAGGAAGGACACAGCACTTATAAGAGAGGAAGAACAATTGTATGGCTTGCATGGATTTGTATTAAGGAGATAAGAACATTATTTTCTCTTCATATTTGATTTTTTATTTTAAATATGTGGGGTACAACTCAGGGTTAGGTACATAAATGTTCATTATGCAGGTATCCTTGTTGATGAGGTGTGCCCCTCCTCCCCTGGCAGTTTCCTACTACTGCCAATCCCTTTCTTATAGTATTATGATAGTTGTTCAAGGTCTGCTTATGAGTAAGAACATGTGCTACTTGATTCTTTGTTTCTGTGATAGATCACTCAGTGTTATAGATTCTAAATTCATCCAAGTTGCTGCAAAGTTCATAATTTTGTCCTTCTTTATGGCTGCATAATATTCCATTGTGTATATGTAGCACATTTTTTTAGCCAGTCCAGCTTTGATGGGCAGCATGGTTGGTTTCCATGTTTTTGCTATTGTGAATAATGCTGCAATAAACATGCATGTAAAGGTATATTTTTCATGGAGTGATTTGAGTTCCTCCAGGTATATTCCCAGTAGGGGGATTGCAGAGTTGTAAGGGAGGTCAATTTTTAAATCTTTTAGGAATTACCACACTGTTTTCCACAGAGGTTGTACACTAGTTTAGTTTATACTCCCACCAACAGTGTAGAAGTGTTCCCTTTTCACCGCATCCTCTCCAGCATCTGTTGTTTTTTGAGTTATTGATGATGACTATCCTGACTGGAGTTAGATGGTATCTCACTGTGGTTTTAATTTAAATTTCTTTAATGACTAGTGAGGCTGGGCATGTTTTCATGTACCTGTTGGAAGCTCATATGTCTTCTTTTGAGAAATATCTATTCATATCTTTTGCCCACTTTGTTATGGGTCTGTTAGTTTTTTTCTTTTCAGCATTTCTGAGTTCTTTGTAGATCCTAGATGTTAGGCCTTTGTCAGATATACAGTTGGCAAATATTTTTTTCCCAGTCTGTGGACTGTCTCCCCGCTCTCTTGATGGTTTCTTTGGCTTTGCAGAAGCTTGCCAGTTTGATGAGGTCCCACTTGTCTGTCTTATCTCTTATGGTGTGGGCACTTGGGATTTTGATCAGGAATTGGTTGCCAGTTCTAATTTCCATAAGGGTGACGAAAACTACAGAACACTGCTCAAAGAAATCAAAGATGACACAAACAAATGGAAAAATATTCCTTGCTCATGGACTGAAAGAATTAACATTGTTAAGATGTCCATCCTACCCAAGGCAATCTACAGATTTAATGCAATATCCATTAAATTACCAGCAGCATTCTTCTCAGACCCAGAAATGACAATACAGGAATTCATATGGAAACATAAATGACCAAGAATAGTCAAAACAATCCTCAGCAAAAAAAAAAAAAAAAAAAAAAGCGGGAGGTATCACACTTCCAGACTTTAAGGTTTTTTATAAAGCTGCGGTAATAAAAACAGCCTGTTTTGGTTCAAGAAGAGGCATATAGATCAATGGAACAGAATAAAGATTCCAGGAGCAAAACCTCAATTTCTCAACCAACTCATCTTCGACAGCGTTTCCACCACCAACCACTGGGGAGAGGAGAACCTATTCAATAAATAGTGCTGGGAAAACTGGCTGAATACATGCAGAAGATTAAAACAGGATCCCTATCTATCACCATACACAAAAACCTGTATGTATCAAAGATCTGAACGTAAAACCTCAAACTATAAGAATCTTTTCTCTTTTTAATGTGGATGGTCTTACATCTTATAATCTTCTCTTGGTGAGTTTCATCTCTTCATTCCCTTGCAGACTTCCAATTCTTTCACCACAGGAGGCAGCATTTGAATAATTAGTGAAAAGTGGTTTGAGAAATATGAACTGACAACTTTTTCTTACTGTGGATAATGCTCTGTGAAAGGGAGAGGGATCTAAAATAGACCCCCAAAGAGGATTTTGTTTTGTCCACAGCCTAAAAAGTTGAGAGGTCCATAAAAGAAGTTACTGTTCATTGGGCACCTATTGGCAATACTTGGTAATTAGGGCAGGATTATTATTATTTTCTTTCTTTCTGAGGGTCCTGTCATTCTGTTGAGCCCAGTTTGTGGGAATTGCCCTCATCAGTCTCGACAGATCTTATGTGTTGAAGAATAACAAAGCTTGGCTCCATATGGTTTAGTTGACTTACACATTTTCTGCTGGGGGATGTGAAAAATTATTGTGTTTCTATCTCAGTTGGGGGATATCTGATATGAAAATTCCACTGTGAGAGATGCTAAAATTATCTGCAAGACGTGTTTTATATAGTAGGGGGGAAAAAAAAAGAAAAAGGAAAAAACATGCAGGACAGCTCTGCCGATTCAGACTGCTATTGCCTGTTATCTCCATTGGAAGCTGCGTGTGAGCTCTGCCTTAGAAACGGAAGGGACAGCCAACTTATTCAGAGATGCAAGTCCTCTCTAAATGACCACAGCCCCAAGGTTAGCTCAGTTATTCTATCAGATCCTTTTCAACTTTCTTGAGCTGAGCTGATTATCCAAGTTTTGTGCTTTGTGGGTAAGGGAAGAGTCTGACAGTACTTGACATCACAGAGCTGTGGATAAACACATCTACAGGAGAGATGAACCGAGTGATAAATGTTCACCAATGCGGGGTGTTTAACTGAATGACATTTTCTTTTCAAGAAAATGGAAGAACTCATTCAGGGAAACTAGAAGAAAAATAAATGTTCTGCCTTGTGAGCAAGTGACTAGGCCTCAGATCACTGGAGCATGATCAAGCATGGCTGGGGTTTTCTTTCGTATTCTGTCCTGCAGAGCAACTGTTTGAAAAATTTTCTGGCCCAGTGGATTTTCAAACTTATTTAGCAGGGAACCAATTTTATAAATGAAACCTTTGTGAAATCTCTCCTTCAAGAAAGATTAAAACAGCATTTCATTTAACAAATGTGTAAGTTCAGATTTACACAAGCTTATAAAATCCATAGCTTCAAACACTGAGGTAATTTTGATGAACAAAAATTTGAAAACAGGTGTTATGGATGACTGCTACCAATTTTAGAGATATGTTTGATGCTGTGATTGTTTACTGTAGTTTATTTTCCCAAAATTGTGCTATACTGGCTCACATAGTTAAGTAGTTACACACTTCCAACAGTTTTTCAACAGTTCAAATTTCAATTTCAAAATACACTTCAGTTTTTCTATCAGTGTTCTTTACAAATTGAATCACTATAGTCTTTTAATAATTATTTGCATCTTCCTATAGGTAAAGTCCAAATTTAAATAAAGTCAAGACAGGTTTCTTAGTAATTTTAACTTTTTTTGTTAGAAAAACATTTGTGTATAATATGATTCTTTTTTTTTTTTTTTTTTTTTTTTTGTTTTTTAGTTTTTTTTTTTTTTATTGGTTGGGTTTTTTTTGAGAAATTTTTTTTTTTTTATGTGAAGGTAATCAAAGC
>CAUYQG010036163.1:0-10306 GCA_963574415.1 Tarsius wallacei | reverse complement strand
ATGTCTAAATATTATACATGAGTTAAATAAAAATTTTCAAGGAAAATTACAGGCACATTGTACAGAAGAAAATGAAAACACAACATACTAAAATTTCCAGATTACAGCTAAAGCAGTATTAAGAAGGAAATTTATAGTGCTGAACATTGACATTGAAAAGAAAGAAAAATCTTATGTCATTAATCTAAGATCCGACCTCAAGAAAAAAATAGAGAGATAAACATAAAGCTAACAGAGGAAAGAAAATAATGAAGATAACAGCAGAAACAATGAAATTGAAAGCAGAAAAACAGAATAACAATGAAACAAAAACTCATTAAAAAATCAATAAAACTGACAAAACTTTAACTAGACCAAGAAAAATAGTGAGAAGACACAAATCACTGAATGAAATAGAGGATCTCACTACAGACTTTGCAGACATCCAAAGGATAATATGGAAATATTGTAACACCACAGACATAAATTTGACAACTTAGAAGAAAGTGACCAATTTCTTGAAAGCCACAAATAATGCAAACTCACCCAATATAAAATACAGAACTTGAATAGTATTTGGGAAATTTAATTTATAATTCAACTCATTCACCCTCTGTTTAAGTCTTCAGACACAGATATTTACATTGGAGAATTCTGTCAAACATTTAAAGAAAATTAGCACCAATTCTGCAGTCTCTTCCAGAAAATGGAAAAAAAATAAAACACAGCAGACATGAAGTATTTCACCAAAGAGAATATATGAATGTCAAATAAGCACATAAAAAGGTGTGCAAATTACTAGCTATTAAAGATAAACAAATTACGACCACAATAAGCTATCACTGCACGCTTATCAGAATGGCTGACATTAAAATAATAAAAACATTAAATGCTGGCCAAGATGCTGAGAAACTAGATCTCTCAAACTTTGCCGATGAAAATTTCTAATGGCTACTTGGGAAAACAGTTTGATAGTTACTTTTAAATACATACATATGATTATCATATAACACAGCTTTTGCACTCTTGGGCATTTGTTCAAGATAATTGAAAGCTTATATTTACAAAAATTCTGTACATGATAGTTCATACCAGTTCATACTGATGGTTCATACCAATTATGTGCATTAGCCAAAAAATGGACAAAACCAAAATGTCCCTCAAAAGGTGAATAATTAAACGCACTGGTACATCTATACCAGAGAATACTACTCAACAATAAAAAGGAATGCATTATTGATAGACCCAACAAATTAGAAGAACTTCAAGGGTATTGCATTGATAATTTTGTTTGAAGGTTATTCAAATTTTATTTCCAAGTTCTTAATCATGACTCTTTTTAATAAATGCTGTTCTGATATGCCATGCAAATATATATTGTTTAGGCCTATGATCCAGATTGGGCTTAATGGGAAAATGTCAGTGACTGTCAAAGTCACAACTTCCTTTTTATAAAGATGTGAGGTACAATTCAGGGTTAGGTATACAAACATTGATTATGCACGTACTGCACTGATAATTCTAATTCCACCTGTATAATATTCTTAAATGACAAAACTACAGAGCTGAAAAACAGACTAGCATTTGCCTTTGGTCTAGGTGGTGGGAAAGGTATAAATTGATGGATGGGATTCTAAAAGGGTGACAGGAGAAAACTCTTTAGCGATGGAATCGTTCTCTAACTATTGATTGGGGTGGTGGCTATATGAATCTGCACATGTGATAAAATGACACAGAATTACACACACATTTTACAGCATGTCAATGTCCTGATTTTCACAGCTGTAGTATACTTACATAAGTTGTAGCCATTAGGGAAAACTGGATGAAGAACACATAGGGCCTCTCTGTACAATCCTTGCAACTTGCTGTAAATAAATCTATCATTATTTAAAAATAAAATGTTGCAAAAATAATAACTACTCTTAAACCTTCAGTATCTTTATAACAGAGGTGCCTTTTTACTGACTAAAAGAAATGGATAGAGTACATATGAAGGAAGCATTCTAGGCCAATGACTATAAATATGCTCCTAGGACCAGCCAGCATCAGCACCACCTGGAAATTCATGAAAATGAAAATTCTCAGCCCTGCTTCAGAATCACTGAGTCAGAAATCCCCAGTGTGGGCCTAGCAGACTGTGTTCTAATGAGTCGTCCAGGTGAATCTGATACATGTTAAAGTTTGAGAACCACTGGCCCAGGGCCAGTGCACCCTAGTCTTGAGAGAGCATGACTATGGCCTGAGGAAAAGTCATATTCCCCTCAGTTGTTTGCATTCGTGATCTTCCTGTGTCAGGTGAAAATATACCAAAGTGTCATACGCTGTGCTCCAAAGGTTCCTTCAAATGGTCCTATATTCAAAATTGTTAATATCAATATTGAGCCATTCAAAGTTAAGAAATGTAAAGCCACTCTACTGTTCACTCACTCTAGTCCTAACTTTATTTAAAACTCCAAAAAGTTAAACTTAAGATCCTATCCAGACATGGATGCTTTTTTAATAATGTAAAATCAGAATTATAAAACTTTGCTGTCCACTTCACAGAATTTGTATTAGACCATATGAGATAATTTATGTAAAGGATCTGTGAAATACCCTAACAATCACATAAATATTTTCTATTATCACAATCAATTGTGATGTATATATTCCTATTCAATAATAACTAAATAAATATTTATTCAGTATTCTCAATATCATTCCTATCACTTACTTGCCAATTCCCAAATGGCAGGTATTTTTCATCATGATCTCTAGCCTTCATGGGAGCTGGGCATTACATAATTCTCTCCACATATGGGCATGTTGATTCTGAGAGATGGGATCAGTTACCTATGGAGTCACTGTCACTGGCTGAACTCAGATTCGAACCAGAGTAGCAGATTCCAAATATGACACTTTTTTTCACACCACACCTCTGACCTTCCCAGTCACAAGGACACTTACAGGACACATTAAAAGAAAAAAGCAACAGCATTAAGTCATCGGCTGATTTTGTCACTTTTTAATCTAAAACATGCTCAAGTTACCAACCATTGATAACCATCGCCAATTGTCAATAAACATGTAGTAAAAAGAAAAATGATTGTGTGTGTGTCTGTGTAACTGCATGCACATAATAGTTATAATGTAATTACATTATCATGTTAGAAAGTGAATTTGCATCTTAAGTTAAATCTGAAAAAAATTCACAACTCACTTTTTGTAAAAGACTCCTTGACAAAAATTAAATTTTATAATTTTTTTGGTAAAGAATAGAAAGAGGTGCCGGGCTCGGTGGCTCAGCCTGTAATCCCGCGCCTTGGGAGGCTGAGGTGAGTGGATTGCCAGAGCCCACGGGTTCGAGACCCGCCTGGGCAAGCGAGCCCTCATCTCTACAATAAATCAAAAAATTAGCCGGGCGTGGTAGTGCGCACCTGTAGTTCCAGCTACTTGGAAGGCTGAGGCGGAAGGATCGCCGGAGCCCAGCAGGTCGAGGCTGCGGTGGCCGGGAGCGACCGCTGCACTCCAGTCTGGGCGACAGAGTGAGACTCCAACTCAAAAAAAAACAAAAAACAAAAAAAACCCCAAAAAACCAATCTAGTTCATGTTAATTTCAACTTAATTTCAGAAGTATACAAAACTTCACTCCACTGTTACTTCATTTTTTACTCTTACTATAATACAGATTGTATCTTTTATATATTATATACCCATCACTACACATTTTAAATGATTGCTTTATGCAATTGTCTCTTAAATCAAATAAAAGAAAAATGTTATAACCAAAAATACATTTATGCTGTCTTTTACATTTAACTATGTAGTTAACTTTACTGATAGTTTTTATTTCTTTGTATGAATTTGAGTTGATGTTTGGTGTTTTTTCATTTTAGTCTCAAGGACTCCTTTTAGTATTTCTTTCTTTCTTTTTTTTTTTTGAGTCAGAGTCTCACTCTGTCACCCAGACTGGAGTGCAGTGGCACACTCACGACTATTGCAGCCTCAACCTGCTGGGCTCAGGTGATCCTTCTGCCTCAGCCTTCCAAGTAGCTGGAACCATAGGCATGCCCCACCATGCCCAGCTGATTTTTTTTTTTTTTTTGGTACAGACAAGGTCTCACCACATTGCTCAGGCTGGTCTTGAACCCCTGAGTTCCGGCAGTCCTTTCCCCTCCACCTCCCAAAGTGCTCGGATTATAGACATGAGCCACCACACCTGGCCATTAGTATTTCTCATAGGACAGATTTGATAGAGACAAATTCTCTCAAGTTTTGCTTATCTAAGAATGTCTTAATTTGTCTTTCAGCTTTTGCAGGATAGTTTTGCTGGAAATACAAGGGAGAACTCCAAAAAAACCAAAATTTTTTAATAAGAATATGTATTTATAGTTACATGTTTAAACATCATTCACCTTCAAAGTACTCTTTGATGCATATTCCTATCGAGATGCTTTTTTCACTACTCAAAATGTTTTTGTTTCATTGGCAAAATTTCCCTTTGAGGACTTTTTTTATCCAGGGAAACAAAAAATAGTTGCTTGGGGTGAGATTGGGTGAATAAGGAAGTGGGGTGGAAGGGTCATGCCATTTTTGGTCAAAAGCTGTTGAACATTCAGCACAGTGTGGGCAGGTGTACTCATAACTCACCTATCATGAAATGGGCAAATGTTCACTGAAGCTGAACTCAGCCTCTTAAATCAGTGCTAGCTGGTACACTTATGCTGATGGGTTCCTAGGACACTTACCTAGCAGGGGAAGCCTGTGCTGCAAGGAGCCCACAAACAATTCTGGTGTTTTTTGAGTCCCTCCCTCACAGAAGTCTTAGTTGACCTTTTCTTCTTTCAGTATTTTTAGTTTGTTATCCCCCTGCCTTCTGGCCTCCTTGATTTCTAGTGAGAAATAAACTATTAATCTTATTGAAGTTTCCTTGTACATGATGAGATCCTTTTTCTTGCTGCTTTCACGTTTCTCTCTTTGTTTTTGACATTTTGGCTATTATGTATCTTGGTGTGGATCTTTTTCGGTTCCTTCTGCTTGGAGTATGTTGAGCTTCTTGAATGTATAGATTAATGATGTTCATCAAATTTGGGGAGTTTATGACCACTATTTTGTAAAATATTATTTCCATCTCCTGTGCTTCTGGAACTCTCAGTATGCATGTTGATTTGCTTGCAGGTCTCTGAAGCACTGTTAATTTTTCTTTATTCTTTTTCTGTTCCTAAGATTTCATAAACCTCAATTGATACATCTTCAAGTTTATTGATTCTTTCTTATGCCTGTTCAAATCTGCTATTGAGCTCCTTTAGTGTATTTTCCATTTGAATTGTTATATTTTTCAGCCCACATTATCTTTTTGGTTCTTTGGTTATCAATTTTTTAGTTGATATTCTTTGGTGAAGCATTGCTTTTATACTCTCCTTTAATTCTTTAGACAAGATTTTCTTTAGTTATTTGTACATATTTATAATATGTTAAGTCTTTGTCTAATAAGTTCAAAATCTGGGATGTTTTTAATTGACTGCTTTATTTTCTGTAAATGAGCCATATTTATTGTTTATTTGTGTGTCTTTTAAGTCTTTTTTGAAAAGTGGATATTTCAAATAGTATAATGTGACCTAGATCTCCCTCTCTACCCAGGGTTTGGTATTTTTGTACTTTGTTGTTTGTTTGTTGACTTTTCTGAAATACTTCTGTAGTCTATATTCTTTGTCATATGAAGTTTCTGTCTGGTTATGTTAGTTGTCAGTTGGTGACTAGAAGACATTTCCTTAAATGCCAGTAAATTACCCAGTCTTTGCTGAGAGCTCTGTGTTATGTTGGGGCACACTTTCAACAATCATCAGTAAAACAACCAGCAATACACAACTCTGCCTTAGCCTTTCCTTACTGCTTACACACATCCTTCAGGTCAGCCAGAGGTGAGAGATTAGAGCCTTCTCGGGTATTTCTTGGGTGTATATACAATGCTGTGCATACATGTGGCCTTCTGAATCCTAAGGAATATGTCAGAACTTTTCAAAGACTCCTATAGACATCTTTTTTTTTTGAGTTGGAGTCTCACTTTGTCGCCCAGACTGGAGTGCAGTGGCCGCTCCTGGCCACCGCAGCCTCAACCTGCTGGGCTCAGGCGATCCTTCCGCCTCAGCCTTCCAAGTAGCTGGAACTACAGGCGCGCGCTACCACACCCAGCTAATTTTTTGATTTATTGTAGAGATGAGGTCTCGCTTGCCCAGGCGGGTCTCGAACCCGCGGGCTCAGGCAATCCACTTACCTCAGCCTCCCAAAGGTGCGGGATTACAGGCTGAGCCACCAAGCCCAGCTTCCTATAGACATCTTATTCCTCAGATATTCCTTTTAAAATTTTTTTCCCCAGCCTTTTTTCTCTTCTGGGTTCAGTAGGTCCTTCTTCTTTATTCATATTTAAGGCATTTTATGACAAATTTGCAAAAGTAAAAATAAAGGTAAAGTGAAAACAACATAATTAGAAATTATAACAAAAATTTAAACATCTATTTTTTTCCTCATACTTTTCTGGCTTTGAAGGCATGTATACTCTAATTGGGCAACATTCTGTGAATGTAACCAACTTTTCCACATGAGATGTATATGAACCTGTAACTATCCATCTTGCAAATACTGATTCTAGGATTCAAATATGTCTTTAATAAGTTCTAGCTCATCATTATCTCTTTTTCTTCTTTTTGTGCTTGCCGCAACAAAATGCCTTACTTGAAACATTTGACAGATCATAACTTTGTTTAAGAGACTTCAGCCATCTTCTTTCCTATACTGGGAAATATTTTTTACTTTTAGATGATTGAAAACTAGATTGATTGCTAAATCCAATGGTTTATTTTAAGTTCTACATCTATTTCTGTCTTTTTTTTTTTCTAATAAACTTTTTCCCCAAGCTTTATTTGGGTATAAGTGACACATAGAAATTGTGCACTTATAAGGTGTACAATTTGATGTTTTAATGTATGTATACATTGTAAAATGATCACCGTGATATTTGTTAACATATCCATCACCTCAAATGGTTACCACTTTTTGTATGTGTGTGGGAAGAACACTTAATATCTGTACTCCAAGCAAATTTGTAATTTACAAAATGGTATTGCCAACTATAGATACCTTACTATATGTTAGATCTTCAGTTATTCATCTTGCTTAACTGAAACTTTATACTCTTTGACCAGTATGTCACCATTTTCCCCACCCTCTCAATTTCTGGCAGCAAACACCATTATATTCTCTGCTTTGGTGAGTTTGACAGTTTTAGATTCCACATAAAAGTGGAATCATGCAGTGTTTGTCTTTCTGTGTCTGGCCTGTTTCACTTAGCATAATGTTTTGTGGGCCCATCTATGTTGTCAAAAATGGCTGAACTTCCGTGTTTTTTAAGACTGAATAATATTTCATCCAATATATATATACACACATACAGTCATGCCTCACTTAATGATGGGGATACATTCTGAGAAATGTGTCATTAGGCAGTATTGTTGTTCAAACATCATAGCATGTATTGACACACACCTAGATGGTATAGCCTGCTATACACCTGGGCTATATGATATAACCTTTTATTCCCAGGCTACAAACCTGTACAGCTTCTTACTGTACTGAATACTGCAGACTGAAACTCAGTAACACAATGGTAAGTATGTGTTATTTAAGCATATCTAAACCTAGAAAAGCTATAGAAAAAATACAATATTATAATCTTATGGGACCCCCATCATATATGCAGTCTGTTGTGACTAGAATGCCATTATGTGGTGCATGACTGTGTGTTTTCCCCAATATTTTCTTCTAGTGGTTTTATGGTCTCAGGTCTTGGGTTTAAGTCCTTAATCCATTTTGAGTTGATTTTTATATATGTTATGAGAAAAGGGTACAATTTCAATCTTTTGCATATGGATATTTAGTTTTCCAAATATCATTTATTGAAGTGACTGTCCTTTCCCCTGTGGTGTGTTCTTGACATCCTTGTCAAAGATAAGATGACTGTAAATGTATGGATTTATTTCTGGACTCTCTATTCTGTTCCATTAGTCTATAAGTCTGTTTTTAAGCTACCATAGTAGAATGTTTTGAAGTCAGGATGTGTGATGGCTTCATCTTTGTTCTTTTGCTTAATATTGCTTTGGCTATTTGCAGTCTTCTGTGATTTCATATAAATTTTAGGATTTTTTCTATTTCTGAAAAGAATGCCATTGAGATTTTGATAGAAATTACATTGAATCTGTTGATCACTTTGTGTAGTATGGGCATTTTAACAACAATAATATGGATATCTTTCAATTTATCTGTCTTCTTTAAATTTCTTTATCAGTGACTTGTAATTTCCAGTGTATAAGTCTTTCACTTATTTGGTTAAGTTTATTCCTAAGCATTTTATTCTTTTTGTTTCTGTTGTAAACGGTATATTTTTCTCAATTTCCTTTTTGACTAGTTTATTGGTTGTGTATAGATATGCCACTGATTTTTTGTATTTATTTTGTATCCCGAAACTTTACTGAACTTGTTTATTATTTCTTTTCTTTTCTTTTCTTTTTTGAGACAGGCTCTCACTATGTTGCCTAGCTTGTTCTAGAACACCTGGGCTCAAGTGATCCTACTGCCTTGCCCTTTTGAATAGCTGGGATTGCAGGCATGCGCCACCATGTCCAGCTGTTTATTATTGCTCACAGTTTTGTTGTTGTTGTTGTTGAGTCTTTAGGGTTTTCTACATATATGATTATGGCGCCTGCAAACAGAGATCATTTTACTTTTTCATTTCTGATTTAGAAGCCTTTTATTTCTTTTTTCGTGTTGAATCGCACTGTTTTTCCAGCTTCTTGTGTGCCACAGCTGGTATTGCTATCTCAGGCATTTGCAGTAATACACAATTGTAGCTGATTGTTTTCAACAACTCCTGTGGTGACAGGGCTTTTCCATCGAATGGGTGGTGAGTCAAGTCTCCCATGGAGACAATCTAGAGAATGGGATTTCTCTTCAGAACTGTTGGGTCAAATTATGCAGTTCTCTGGGCTAGGGCTTTTTGAGGGCACTCTGAGCCTATTTCCCCCACCCCCACATCCCCCAGCAACTTTCAGAGTGCTATTTATCATAGTGACATGACTGCAAGAATCTGGGTTTTCAAGAGGACTGAGATGCTGGGGACAGCAATGGAAGTAGGGCAAAAAATTAGAAAGCTAGAATGCTCTCTGTTCTTGCTGAGACTCAGACATTTTCTTGAATAAATCCCCCTCATAAAGTTGTGAGCCTATTATTGATTTCCAGAGTTGTGAAAAAGTTGATGTTGGCAATTTTTGGTTAGTGTTCTTCCTGCTTCTCTGGAGGGGCAAATTTCCGGAGGTCCTTGTTTGGTCATTCTGAACTTGTTTCCACCCCTACCAAGTTTTGCCACTGCCCGCCACTCTTGTGATGTGATATGTGATATTTTCTTTGCTTTTTAAGATTCTGAAATAGTTTTATTATCACCTTTTTCATCTGTTTTTTCACCCTTCCCACAGGGACATGCTTTTAAAAAAAGTTTATGTGCAGACTTAAAAAGGTTTTTGTTTTTTTTTTTTGAGTCGGAATCTCACTCTGTTGCCCAGGCTGGAGTGCAGTGGCACACTTACAGCCACAGCAGCCTTGACCTACTGGGCTTGGGCGATCCTTCTGCCTCAGCCTTCCAAGTAGTTGGAACTACAGGCACGCGCCACCACACCTGGCTAATTTTTTAATTGATTTTTTATTTATTTATTTTTTGAGTTGGAATCTCATTCTGTCGCCCAGACTGGAGTGCACTCCGGCCACCGCAGCCTCGACCTGCTGGGCTCTGGCGATCCTTCCGCCTCAGCCTTCCAGGTAACTGGAATTACAGGCGTGCGCTACCACACTCGGCTAATTTTTTGATTTATTGTAGAGATGAGGTCTCGCCAAGTTGCCCAGGTGGGTCTCGAACCCGCAGGCTCAGGCAATCCACTCACCTCAGCCTCCCAAAACGTGGGTTACAGCCTGAGCCACTGAGCCCGGCTTAATTTTTTAATTTATTGTAGAGATGAGGTCTCGCCAAGTTGCCAGGGCTGGTCTCGAACTCGTGGGCTCAGGCAATCCTCTCACCTTGTCCTCCCAGAGTGTTGGGATTATAGGTGTGAGCCACTGCACCCAGCCCTTAAAAAGATTTTTTTTTGTTTTGTTTTGTTTTTTTTTTTTTTTTTTTTTGAGTTGGAGTCTCACTCTGTTGCCCAGACTGGAGTGCAGTGGCCGCTCCCAGCCACCGCAGCCTCGACCTGCTGGGCTCCGGCGATCCTTCCGCCTCAGCCTTCCAAGTAGCTGGAATTACAGG
>CAUYQG010036161.1:0-46138 GCA_963574415.1 Tarsius wallacei | reverse complement strand
AACTACAGGCACGCGCTACCACGCCCGGCTAATTTTTGATTTATTGTAGAGATGAGGTCTCGCCAAGTTGCCCAGGTGGGTTTCAACCCGTGGACTCAGGCAATCCACTCACCTCAGCCTCCCAAGGCGTGGGATTACAGGCTGAGCCACCAAGCCCGGCTAAAGCTTTCAATTACATCTGAAGGAAGGGGTGCCACATTCATTTTCACTTTTGCCACTCTCAGAGATCACATCTCCTGTCACCTGACTGAAGCAAGACCCTGTGGAAATTAAGGTAGAAACTTGAAAACGCGTGCTGCTGTATCAAGGATCTCCAGTTTCGTGTCTCATTCCCGCATCATGGTCTGGCAACCATAAGACACTGAAATCCCTGTGTTCACATGGAATTTTCTTTCTTGGAGATGTATCTATGACATCATGATCTCTGTGCTACAGAACTTTGAAATAAAATGTTGTAGGGTTGTTTTGTTTTGCTTTGTTTTTGTTTCTTGGTTATTGTTGTAAAGAGAGCTTCAGCTTCTTGTTCTGTGCCCATTTCTCTTTCCACCCTCTTAACATTTTGAAATAACCACCCAACTGCACAGAGAATTCTTGTCAAGACATTTCTGCATGGAGTACAGATTTTTGGGGGCTGTAACATGCTACTGATGTGAGGATTAAATGTCATTATTTAGAGGTTCCAGAAAAGAATATTGCTTTCTTTTAGGGAGAGAGGAGGGTAGGATGAAATCTTTCTCCTTAAAGCATCAGCATGTCTCAGAGCACAACCTTGACCCCAGGCCTCAGCAGTTTTCTCGTGGATGGGTGGCTAATCTCCTGAAATCCATTCGCCTCAACCTCAACTCGAAGTCCAAATCCGTCCAACTCAGAGACCAGTGTGTACACTCCCCACCAACATGCATGGGCAAGCCCATCATCTGTGCTTTTCAGCCCCTCCCCAAGGTAATACACCCCGCCCCCCATTGAAGTCACCACTGTCCCACCATGTGATCACCAAGAATGTGACCTTGTGCTTAATTCCACCATCCCAGCCAGATGGGCTCAGGTTTTTCCTTCACTTGATCACCTTGTAACATAAGCCCCTGGGGGTAAAAGAACCCAGATGCAGCTAAACTGCTTTTCACAAGTTGAAAAAAAAAACCTCTATAAATCGGCCTTTTGTTCTTTACACAATTTCAGGTTCATCGCACACAATTGCATAAACCCACACAAATTGGCCGAGGAGTTCAAAGCTGCAAAGCCATGTGATACCAGTGAGAAAATCCAGTCCCTACCGTGGCGAAGTATCTCTACTTCAGCCGTTGCTATTTCAAAAACTGTTTCCAAAATGTCTGATGAGAAATGACCTCTAGACAGGGTGGGCCAAAACTGAAAAGCGAGGCGTACGTGAAATGCAAATATGCTGTGTTAGATGCAACCTTCCCTCACTCCACCCCGACGCCTCCATCTTTAAAAAGCCAAGTCCACCTTAACATCTCTCTTGGAAAGTGATCTAGCCATCTGAAAATTCTGCAACATGTTCCGATGTAACAGCATCATATAGTGCTAGTGCAAATCAAAGAGAACTTTTATAAAGCAGAAATAGCTGTCCAGTCAGTTAGTGGTTAGTCCTTTGCTTTGTGGAAATCCTTCCCCACAGCCCTCCAAGGAGAATTCCTGGCTTCAATGAAGGCTTTGAACATTCAAAATAAATGTTACCGGAAGACAAGTTTTCCAAATCACTTTTTCAAATGCAACACTCGGGAGGTATGTTTGGATTCACAAAACCGCTCTTTCCCATCTGTGACAAAGGAAGCCTCTCCCTGTCCTCACCCCTTGTCTTTTTTCCCCAATTCTATGCATTTGGCAGAAGCTCGCTGAGGCGTATGAGAATAAGCCCCAGGGGGCTTCCACTCTGTCCATGTCCCATGGGACAGATGCTGCTGTCCCCATGGAGGAGGCAGGCTTGCTGTGAGACCCCTGAAAAAATGTCAGGTGGCAGGTCGCCATCTTTTTGTGGTCTACAACAAGAGCACAGCTGTGAGCCTTCTAAGGAGACCGTAGGTACAAGTAGGGGCAGGCGGGTACCTGGGGCAGGAACAGCTCAGTCAAAAAAGTCCACTTTCCTTTGGCAGCACCATCCAGTGGCTCCCCTTTCCTCAAGTGCCCGGCTCTGCCAACCTTCCTTGGAGAGAACCGAAGAGATGGGGAGGGCACCTGCCCCGGAAAGGCTAAGAGACATCTGCTGCTAGGAGCTCCTGGTGTTGCTTGGTTGATCTCCACAGTCAGGTACCCAGCTCCAAACATCTGCTTGTCCCTCTTCAAACTGTGTCCGCCACACTGATGCAATCTTCCCGATGGGGTCACAGGGACAGACTATCTCTGCCCCTTCCCCCCACTGGCATTGCCTCTAACCATCACCTGGGTGGCTGCTCAGAGAAGCTGAGAGAAAAGCTCCGTCATCCCCATGCACCTTCACAGGGTGGTCTACAGAGCTTCCCTGCGCTCAGTCAGCGGCAGGATGAGGTCTTATTCTTGGAGTCCATCTCCACACACAAGGGTTAGGGCAGCCCACAAGACCCAGAGGTTGGAAGGAATAACACTTTGACTTCAAACACAAGGCCCCAGTTCCAACTGTAGGAAGACCCTCGATGACGTGAGGATGGGCTGGACTCAAGGAACCTGTCATTTCTGCAGATAGCCCTGACACTTCCCTTTCAGGAGGGAGTTTGGAAATTCCTGGCCACTATTCTAGAACAAGCCAGGCCCTAGCCATGTTGACCGGTCAACACCATGTACACACCAGTGAGACATTTGTTTCATGGGACTTTTCCTTTGACTCAAGGAAGCACCAGAGAGATGGGTAAGCAGCTTGTGCGTAGAGAGAAGCAGGGCAGGCTCTCTTCTGTCTCCTAGAGGTGGCCATGGAGGCAGGTATAGAGGCAGAATCCATTCTTTAAAGGTGTCCACACAGAACATCACATACATCACACTGGTGACTTAAAACAATCAAAGTTTCCAGTGTAAAAATTTGTGGGCTTATTTCAACCCTATGATAATTTATCTTTTCCTTTCCCCAAGCGTATGGGGCTGTTACTTTGTTAATTTCCAAGAATCGCTCATCCATTGATCGGTCCTTCTAAGCATACAAGGAGAACTTCTACTAACACATAAATCCTTCAAATGGTGAGCATGAAGAACCCCTTCCCTTCTAGCCATGGGCAGATGTATGGCTGTTCCATGGCACTTGTGCAGGTTGCTCGGAATTTAAGTACATGTGAAAACATCTGGGAGGCACCTGAACATGTACCGTGTGTGTATGTGTGTACACAAACATAAATTTGGGGTCCTCCTTAAAATCAACAGTCCTTGTGAGTGAAGAAAACTCGAGCAGGGATCCAGGAATGGGGAGCTGAGTTGTCTGCTGGCTTCTTCGCCCTGCTCAAGGGAACCAATGAAGGTTTGCCCAGAGCTGGAGAGATTTGTATTATCTGAATGTTTCATGGAAAGAAGGCTCGCAGCTTCCTGTGGGTCTTCTCAGGTCAATGTGGCTCCTGGGGTGTCTGGATCCCCTCATTTTGTGGCTCAGATTGTTGCTGGGGTCTCGGCTATCTCCTCCAGCCTCTGCCGAATCATTAGCCGGAGCACGGTGTACCTGGGGACAAGAAATAGGTTTGGGGAAGAACAATGATCTTCCTGGCCACCCAGGTCATACCAAGTAACACCAGGTAACAACAGGCAACATCAGGTAACAACAGGTAAAACCAAGTAACACCAGGTAACATCAGGTAACACCAGGTAATGTCAGGTAACACCAAAGTAACATCAGGTAACAGTGTGGGCTGAGTCTCCTGCCCCTTTACCTCCATGACTTGCCCACTCTTTAGTCACTTTGTTGCTTGTGTTCATTTTCACAACAGAATGAGAAGGAATAAAGAGGCCAAATCCAGTTTAGATTATTTTACTAAGGTTAGAACATCTGGCAAAAGACAGATGAAAAGGTAGAAACAATAAAAACAACGATAATAAAGTTTCTATGAACTGAGTGCTGACTCTGCCCAAGACACTCTGCATCGCACTTTATATGCACAGTAGCTCATTACTCACCTAGACTGGACTTTGTGAAATTGATCCTTTTGGGGGAACTGACAAAAATGACAACTTCCTATGGTTTAACCTTATATCAGAGCCTGCATTTGGCCGCAGAGGTCACAGCAACAAGCAGGCATGGAAGTCCACAGCTGATGAGTGAATTCAGGCTTCCCAAGACTTCCCTGAATGGTAGCACTGCAGCTACCAGAATGGGCACTACTATGCAGGCCTAAGGGGACACAATCTTTATGTTTAGGGCTTTGCACTGCACAGCAAAGGCTTTTAAAGTTTAGACCATAGTCTGTGTTCAATATAAATGTTAACTGCTATCATACTAGTTATTTTCATCCATAAAACACATACAGCACTGACTTTATTCTCCAGAGGCAAAAAATCACTCACCCTACCATATCTATGAAAATCAGTCTATTCTATAACTAAACGTGGCAAAAAAAACACATAAAATTCTCCCCAGAAAGAAGTTTCACTGGACTTTTCAACCCAAATGAAATTTCCAGAAGAGAAAAACAGGGAAGAAGGGTGAGAAGAAAGGATTTTAGAAGTAGGTAGCTCAGACTACATCCACTGCTAAGACAACCTTCCTGAAATCCCGAGACTGCTGGGTCTCAGTTAGCACTTTTTACCCTCACCCTTCAGGCAAGTGGTGGTGCCACTAGCCCCGGGCTGAGGGGTGTGCCATACCTTGAGTTTACCCCAGACTCCGCCCAAGACTTTGGAAATAGTCCCTTCATCCAGTGCTCTTCAAGGACCCTCATCAGAGTGGGCACATGTTTCCTGCTGGGAGCCAGATCCTACATTTAGGACACCAGGATAAAATCACCTCCCCCATTTCTGAATCTAGACCCCAAAGAAATGTTACACTAACACCTTCTTTACAGAGTCCTTCCACAAAAAGGGGAACAAAAGACATTTTGACAGTCCACATCAAAATGAGAAGCTGACGTGAGAAGCAGAGATCCAGATCTGTCTGTGGGCAGCCCCCCCGAAAAAGGCCCAGAAGACCCAGGCCCGTGTGGCCACTCAGCACAGTCCTTGCAAGGCGCCTGGCAGAGGCCCCTCTCTGGAGGCCCCGAAGAGAGGCCACCAGCACCCCAGAGGCCATGCTTACTTGCGCATCAGCTTCTTTACTTCCCGATCTTCTTCCTCCTGGAGTTTCTGAATGAAGCTTTTGAGCACGGGCATCTCGAACTTGATATACTGGGCCACCTGGGGAGAAATAAGCAAGTCTGGGATGCATGCCCATCCTGGCATTACTCCAATTCCCTTTGGCATCACTCTCATGCAAGGCACAAAGCCTTAGGAAATACGCTTTTCCGTTAACCCTGGATTGTCTTCAAGGGAGGGGCCGAGCCTCGTTCTTCTCAAGGCTGGCACAGAGTCTGTGATGAAGGTCACTTCATTTACATGACATTGTCTCATATCTTTTCATGTTCATCTCGTGCATCCAGTCTAGGATATGGTGACGTTAGGTGTGGGAAAGCACTTTCTCTTGATACAGTGATGCCAAGAAAGAACTGAACCCATGAGACTGAATAAACCTCTTTGCTCTCCCCTAAGAAAACGTGCAGAGCCATGGGTCTCAATGCTCTAACAGGCATCCCAATGTGAACTTGCTTCAGAGAGGCTGTGGGTGGCTCCAGGTGAGTTAAAGTTTTAAAAATGGCTTTTTTCCCCTCCACCACAACCCCCTCTCTATCACCTCTCCTCCATGGGAGAAGTATATTTCTCCACCCTATTGAAGTTGAGCTCGGCTATGTGACTTGCTTTGGCCAATAGAATGTGTGTGGACATGGCATACATCAAATCTGAGTGGAGGTTTCAAATGTACTTGCATGGGTTGGTCTGGTTTCTTGCACTCCACTATTAGCCATAAGGAGCACTCCTTGAGAAGCAGTCACTGCCCCTAGAGCCCTGGCCTCTGAATGAGACACCCAAATTTAACCCACAGCCTAGAGTAAAGCCACTGCTACCAACTCACAGAATCAAGAGCAAAAAAGTAAACATTAGCTGTTATAAGCTACTAAGATTTGGAGATGTTTGTTACTGTAGCAAAAGCTGATTGATACTCTGCTAGCTCCTTGATGTTGCTAAAAGACTTGCAGAAACTTCTCAGTCCTCTTATAGGACCCTAGAAAGGCTCAAGAAATTTATTCCTGGCCAGGCATGATGGCTCATGCCTATAATCCCAGTACTTTGGGAGGCTGAGGTGAGAGGATTGCCTGAGTTTGTGATCAGCCTGAGTAACTTGGCCAGACCTCATCTCTACAATAAATAAAAAAATTAGCCGGGTGTGGTGGTGCATGTCTGTAGCTCCAGCTACTTAGAAGACTAAGGCAGAAGGATCACCTGAACCCAGTAGGTCCAGGCTGCAGTGGCTATGAGCATGCCATTGCACTCCAGCCTGTGCAACAGAATGAGACTCCAACTCAAAAAAGAAATTTATTCCTTTTCTGCCTGAGCATTCCTCCAGCACCCCTACAGGACACACCCTCAACCTTTAAGAAAGCCTGATTTTGAAGAATGACATTAAAAGAGGGTATGCTCCTTGGTCAAAAAGTCATGCTATCCCCCAGATGAAGGTAACCCAACCAAATCCCCATCCTTCTGAGGACCAGCCACCCAACCCACAGGTGACTCACATCATAGGTGACTTCCTCCACTTGGTCCTTCTCCATAAGGAACACTTTGGAGACCTGCTCGCATGGACCTTGGAGGATTCGGGCAATCAGGGGGTAATCCGTGGACTTCAGCTTCTGTTTCTCTGCAACCACACACAACCAGAAGCAGCTCTGAGTCCAACCAGAGGCCTTTCTCATCTTAAGTAGTTGTCAGTGCAGGGGCCCCAATGGACCAGACACCTTAGGAGATGTGGTCATACAAGTCAGGAGACTTCCCACTCCCCTCCCCCACAAAATACTATCATGCCTTGGAGGAATTGGGTTTATCTGTCTCACAGGAATCTCTAGTTCCTTTTTTAATAGGCAGTTAGGTGCCAGGTTTGTTCACTGACCATATAAAGCATTCCCCAGTGGACTTCTCCAGCAAGCCCATCCGCCCTGGAGACAAACAACATCTGGAAGTTTCCAAAACCCAAACAACAAGAGAATGAGGCAGAGGTATTTTTTTTAACTTTGCTATTTTGAGTTAATTAGAAGTTTTAAAGTACATTGTGGTCTTCAGACTCACCACCACTGGTATGGACCACGTACAAAGCAAACTCCTCCGCTGAATTCTCAATCTGAATCAGGAGCAAAAGATACTTGTTGAAAGCATATAGTTATGCATCCTAATTTTGAGTCTTTCCCTCGTCTTCAACACTGCAAAACTAAATAAATTTTAGGCTCTTTAGGGGGGATAACTATTTACCTACAACTCTTAAAAGTGATGAGGAGATAGGCTAGGGAGATAACTTTATCAGTGATACAGCCATGTGTCACTTAATGAAACATTCTGAGAAAAGTGTCCTTAGATGATTTCATTGTTGTGCAACCAACACAGAGTGGTTTTTGTACTCACACAAGCTTACTACACACCTAGGCTGCATGGTATAGCCTGCTGCACTAGGGCTACAAACCTGTACATAATGTGACTATACTGAATACTGCAGGCAATTATAACACAATGGTAAGTATTTGTATATCTAAACCTAACTAAACATCAAAAAGATACAGTACAAATGTGGTAATATAATCTCTTTTTTTTGGTTGGAGTCTCACTCCATCGCCCAGGCTAAAGTGCAGTGGCACACTCACGGCCACCCCAACATCAACCTGCTGGGATCCAGCGATCCTTCTGCCTCAGTCTTCCAAGTAGCCAGAACTTACAGGCATGCGCTACCATGACTGGCTAATTTTTTTTATTATTGTAGAGACGAGGTCTCACCATGTTGCCTAGGCTGGTCTCGAACCCGCGGGTTCAGGCAATCCTCTCCCCTCGGGCTCCCAAAGTGCTGGGATTACAGGCTTGAGCTACCAAACCCGGCCAGTATTATAATCTTAAAGGATCACTACATATTTAATTTGTCATGGACTGAAATGTTATATTGTACATATGTGACTGTAATAGGTAATAGCCAACATTTATTGCAATATGTCAGGCATAGTTCTACATATTTTACATGTAATTCATCTAATACTCAAGACTATACTATAACAAGGTCCCATTATCCTCATTTTATAGAGCAGGAGGCAGAAGCACAGGCAGGTGAATTAACTTGCCAAATTCCTCCACCTAGCAGGTGGTAGATGGAGATTTGGACTCAGAGCCTGTGTTCTTAGACTGCTAAGCTACACTGGCTTTCATTAAAAATAAGAATAACTTGGCCAGGCATGGGGCTTACGCCTGTAATCCCAGCACTTTGGGAGGCTGAGGTGGGAGGATTGCTTGAGCCCAAGAGTTCAAGACCAGCCTGAGCAACATAGTAAGATCTCATCCCCACCAAAAAAAAAAATCAAAAATTTAGACAGGTGTGGTGGTGCACATCTGCAGTCCCAGCTACCTGGGAGAATGGGGGCTTAAGCAGAAGGATTGCCTGAGCCCAGAAGTTTGAGGCTGTGGTGAGCCATGATCATGCCACTGTACTCCAGCCTGGGCAACAGAGTGAGACCCCTGACTCAAAAAAATAAACAAACAAGAAAACCTATTCTCCAAGAGAATTACAAGGAGATTGTGGAAAGCATAGGGTAACAGGACTTTAAAGCCCTCATGTACTATAATTTACACATCTATTTAAATACCATATTTCAAAGAAGGTTCCCCAACTGTGTCTCAGAAGTCAATCTGTACACCGAACCCATAACAGTCAGCAGGCCCCAGGGTCCCTCTATAGTAGCCCATAAAGGACCTAGGGACTGGTGTTTCTCAAGCTTCGGCAGGCATCAGAATCCCCTGCAGGCCTTGTTAAATGGGTTCCTCGGCTGCACCCTCAGTATTTCTGATTCAGCGGGTCTGGGGCGGGGCCTGAGAATCTGCTTTTCTGACAAGCTCCCAGGTAGTGCTGATGCTGTGGACCTTGCCTTGAAAAGTGAGGGTCTAAAGAACCCACGCCCTCTGCCCATCACCCCCAAACCATCCCCTCTCCACAGCTTCCCCCAACCCCCTCTGGGGTCCCAAGGCACACACGTGTGACCCCATCTGTGGCCAACCAGCAAAGAGAACTTGCCTTAAATTTGTTGAGCAGCAGTTTCAGGACCTGCGGGGTGGTCATTGTGCTGTTGATGCGGACGTTGGTGACGGAGCCATAAGCTGGCGTGAACACCGATGTCTGTCAATAGATGGATCCAGCTCAGGATAAGAGTGGGAACAAGAACTGAGTACTAAAACCCAGGCATGGCACAGGGCACAGTGACAATGGTACTCAAAATGGACTCCCCGAGAACCCCCGGCCACCTGACAAGGAGCAGTCTTTGTAGATGAAGCAGCCCTCGGTTTGCCTAATTCATTTAGTCCCTGCTCAGGTCTGAGCCTGCCCAATGGCAGGGTTAGGGAGAGGAATAGGGCCAGATAAGTGAGGCCCTCTCTCCAAGGAAAACATCCACAAACACCCTTCCACTGGGACTTCACCACAAGGAGGTTTCTGACCACTCTCTCACTATGTACTTGCCTTGGGGCGTGGGATTTGAACCAAGCAGCAGGAGGAAAGGAGGGGTCAGTTAGCTTGGGATGGGGGGGTGTGCACTGACACCCCCCGATCCAAAACCCACAGCCCTGCTTCAGAGAAAGCCCTTAGCTCAGGGAAAAGCTAGCCAGTGTACCAGCCGGGAGGCACAGTGTGCAGGAAGAGAGGTAATGCATTGATTTGCTGGGGGGATTGATGAGGTGTATTTACAGGGTCTTGAAGGCTATAGCACTGAGTTCACCCATCACCCTAGGGGGAGTCCCTGGGAGGTTTGAGCCTTCCCACCTGGGCTTCCTCAGCCCTCAGGAAGCTAGCAAAGCTTGCAGCCCACTCACCCAGAGACTGATCAGCAAACACTGGGCTTCCCAGGTGTCCCACCACAGACTACATGGCTGTAGCTCCCAAGTGGCAGCTGCCCAAGAAGGGGTCTTGTCCCCTTTCTCCACCCTCCATCCACTCTACCTTATGATTGTAGAAATGGCCGTTGATGGAGAAGCGGTGGCGTCTGATTCGCCGCTGGTCACTGGGTGTCCTCACATTGCCACGGCGACGCACCCCAACATCACTACGTGTGCGCATCAGCTGTGGGGTGTCTTCCTGTAGGGGCCTCAGGCCCCTGGAGTCTGAAAAGGAATCGGGAAATGAGCTCTGTCTGTCTGAACCCGGGATGTGACAGCTTACATGTGGTCCCTTCTTTGTGGCCAATGCTATAGCACCCACTGCCTAAAAATATATATATATATACTTTATAAAAATAGTATTTTCTGGGATGTACATGGGGGCACCTGTGGTCCCAGCTACTCAGGAGGCTGAGGTAGGAGAATTGCTTGAGCCCAGGAGTTTGAGGCTGCAGTGAGCTACGACTGTGCCTCTGCACTCCAGTCTGGGTGACAAAGAGAGACCCTGTCACTAAAAAAAGAAAGAAAGAAAAACCTTATTTTCTTCTGAGGGAAAAACATAATGCATAATTTACTGAGAAGTTATACAGTGAAAAGGTTCAGTGCACAGACTACAAAGCCAGACTCCCTGGGTTCAAATCCCAGCTCCACTATTACCACGTATCACTCATTTCTCTGTGCCTCTGTTTTTTTAAATCTATAAAATGACATAATAATAACACCCACCTCATGGAATTGCCATGAGGGTTTAAATGAATTAATATATGTAAAGCACTTAGAACATTGCCAGGTAGGATAAGCACAATATAAGGACTTGCAAGATAGGCCAAACTAATTCTGACACGGATGAACCTTGAGGACATTATGCTAAGTGAAATAAGCCAACCACAAAAAGACAAACACTGAAGGATTGTACTTAGGAGGTACATAGAGTAGTGAAAATCAAAGACAGAGAGTGTAGCATGGTGGTTGCCAGGGGGTGGAAGGATGAAGAAATGAGGAATTCTTGTTTAATGGGGATGGAGTTTCAGTTTTACAAGATCAACAAAGCTCTGGAGATGGAAGGTGGTGATGGTTGCACAACCCTATTAACGTATGTAATACCAGTGAACTATATACTTAAAAACGGCTGATATGGTAAGTTTTATGTTTTGTGTATTTTACCACAATAAAAAATTGAAAAAAAATTCTTATTAGCGTATATACATATAAATATACAGGACTTCCATGACATCATTCTATCTTTGCATACAGTACTAAATATTAAATACTGACATTAACCAATTGTGAAGCACAAGTAGATTGATCTGTTTTTATTCAAATATACTTAACCCATGTTATATTAAAAAAGATTTTGCAAACTGACAACATCTATCAAAATTGCTAGCACATGTAGGCTCAAATCCCAAATCCTGCAGACACACTGACAAATGCATGATCTAACATGTATATAAGACTGCAAGCTTGTCACACTGAAGACTGAAAAGGACTTAAGATCAATAGGGAGTAATTCAATCATCATTTTTTCCATACAATGGAATAAAACAAGAGCGGTAAAGAATGAGGAGGCTCCTTATAGATTTATATGGCGCAATCCCCAAGATAAACTGGTCAATGGAAACAACATGTGCAAAATGCTACCATTGGTATAAAAAGAGAAGAAGAGAACTCATATCCATCAATAAAGGTGTGTTGGTGTGTATTTACCTGCATTTGCACGGACCATCTGGGAAGGATGGCCTAGGGTTGCTTCTAAATGGGTAGATGAGGTGAGTGACTTTTACTTACTTCCTTTTAATACCTTTTTGTTTTTTGTTTTGTTTTGTTTTGTTTTTGAGTCAGTCTCATTCCATCACCTAGGCTTGATTGCAGTGGCATGATCACGGCTCACTGCAGCCTCGACTTCTTAGGCTTAGGTGATCCTTCCACCTTAGCCTCCCGAGTAACTGGGACTAGAAGACATTTGCCACCACACCCAGTTAATTTTTTTTTCAATTTCTTGTAGAGACAAGGTCTCGCTATGGTACCCAGGCTAGTCTTGAATTCCTGGTCCCAAAAAATCCTCCCACTTCAGCCTCCCAAAGTGCTGGGATTACAGGCGTGAGCCTCTGCGTCTGGTCTACCTTTTGAATTTTGAACTGTGCAAACTGTTTATTCTCAAAAATAAGTAACAGTTTACAACATCTATCAGAGAGGTCTCTACACAGTGGGCACTTCACCCGAGGCCACTCCACAGTGTGTATACCTGTGGGGCTCGGAGTCGGGTCGCTCTCAGCCGACGCGTCCACCTCTGAGATCTGAATGTTGGGCATGGTGAGGGGCTTCAGGATGGTGCTGGGGGGGTGGAAGACAAACAAAAAGGAGACCAAATTAGCTTCTGTGGGGAGATGGCCCCACTCCTGCCCCACCCCACCCCTCAAGGAGAGCACTCTGCTTGTGCCAGGCTGGGTACCCGTACATATCAGGCAACGAAGGATCTGAGGCTGGCCCAGCTCCCAGGCTGAGCAGTGGAGGGGGAGGTGGATTTGGGGGAGAGAAGATGTTCTTTCCCAGCATCTGCAGCAACACAAGCACCCAATTCATCAAGCCCAGGATGGAGCACCCCAGAAAACAAAACCCATGTGTTGTCTACACTGAGTTTCCAAGCACGTATGGGCTCTGGGGCTTATTTGGAAAATGCTAATAACAGCCATTTGTTCTGCAGGACAGAGTTCCAGTTCAGAACTATTTTAGTTGGAGGAATAACTCATAGATTGCTTCTGGCATCTAAAAGGAATGGAAAGTAATAGACTGGTGGCTGCAAGGATCGGGGCAACTTTGGAAGGAGCACTGAGGACAGGGTTCTCAGGGTCATGAGGACAGAGTCCTCGGCCAAGCTGGAGAAAGAGCCATAAGCAGGAAGTCTGAGCTGAGACCTGGGTTTGCCGTGATCACTAGCAAATAACCTCAAAGCCCAAAAGGACAACGGGAACAGCTCAGGGAAACACACCCCAAACCAACAGAGGATTTGGCTGCAGAGGAGGATCATACTTGACCAATTAAGACTGTCCCATGGTGAGAAGAGCACAGGCTCTCTGGGGCCCAATAGCGATAGGTCTTGTGTTCTGGGAATGATAGTTGCAAGAGAAGACAACTGACATAGAAAATCTGAAAGAACTTCCTAGTATAATCTAGCTCATAGACTCAGAAGGGATCTGGTCAGAGCCTCTCGGGAACAGGGAGCTCTTGGCACCATAGTGCCCCATTCCCACTCCCTGATCCAAAATCCTCTTTCTTGCCAAAGCAGAAACTCAGCATCCTTCTTAACACAGTGGCCCCAGTATTCACTTTATATAACTGGTATCTGGATGACATCATTTATCATGCCTGAAAATGTTCTCAATGTATTTTGCATGTTTCAAGGGCCAACCAAGCTCAGCTTGATGCCACAGGAAAGGGAGCAGAAACAAGTATGCAGAGTGAAGGGCCTCTGAGCAGCGCCAGCCAAAGACCACACAGTCAAATGAAATTTAATCAAATACAGTGATATCTCCAAAACCAAAGTAGAATGTGGAACCAGCGAAATTAGCTGAAACCAAAGAACCTTGACCAGACAGCCCAGCACCCGATGGGACAGGCAACAACGTTCCTCCTTAAATGTCCTTGGAAGGAAACCAGATCAGCTCCAGGGTTTGGCCACATTGTAGGTTTCTCTCAATTCTAGAGACAGATGAATTTGGCTGTGGAGTTTAACAAAACGTTCAATGTGGCCAACAGAAAGGGCTTGGTTCTCATGTAAACTAAAAAAAAAAAAATCACTGTGGTTTTGGCTGAGAGGCCAGCACACTCCACCCAGGCTCTGGCCTGAAGGCAGTCAGCCTCAGCAAGTTTCAGGATGGAACAAAGCTAGTCACTTGATCCTAAAACTCAAGTCTCAAAAAGACAATAAAAAGGGTGTGCCTTACTAGACGCAATCGGTGACTTATCTGTCCACGAGGGTTGGGAAGGAACCAGCTAGGTCCTCTCAGACCTCCTGGTGGGGACCCAGAGGAGAGGACTTCCCAGGCTACTGACCATCCCGCTGTGATCTGGCTCTAGGTGTGGTCTGAAGGGAGCAGACCCCTGGCTGACCTCACCTGATTGGCTGAAACTATCTGACATTGTATTTCCTCTTCCAGGTTCCCCCGAGCCTCAGAGAGCTTAGGTTAGAAGGTTCAAGCCTTAGTGTCTCTGGAGCGGGTCCTTTGCAGGAGGAATGGTCCCAATGGGTATGACACTGGGGCATTGGGTGTCCTGTCAGAAATCGGCAGGTTAGTCTTAGCCAGTCACTAGCAGCCCCTCCCAGGGACTCTGGAAATCTCCAGGAAGGAGGATATGCTGTCACCTTGGCCTTGGTGTGCAGGGTGCCCCCCCTCTGACTCAGCAGCTTCCCTCCTCATTGTGACCTTACTCGGTGGCTGATGACAGGATGGAGGCCCGATTGCACAAACATCTGCCCTTTTCTCCTAATCCCAAACCCAAAGCAGGTGGGCGGTGGACATGGTAGAAACAGGAGCTGGGACCAAGGCTGGCAGGGGCAGGTGGCATCTATCTGCTTGAGAACACACAGAACCCCCAGGTACCCCAGTCACCTCCCAGCCCCATCACTCCTCACTCACCCCTGAGCCCCCAAGTTGCAGCCGGAGTGCCAGGAGGACGAGGACGGAGGGGGCCGGATGCGCTCATGGTCATCCTGCATCTGCAGACGAATGGGCCGGCGCAGGCCCCAAGAGATATTCAGCAGCCCCTCCACGATGAACTCGTCTTCTTCCTGCCCCCAAAGCAATCGGCTGGTGTGAGCCCAGGAAAGCCCCGCAGAAGCCAGGACCACACTGGGAAACAAATGGCAGCATCCTTCCCGGGTCCCAGCTGGGTGGTGCACTAAGACTGTATTCACAGGATTGCCCAGTCCACATCCCAGGTCTAAGACACTCTCTACGGTAAACTACCACTGACCCTGCAGCCAACCTCACTGGTCAGCACAAAAGTTGCCTTGAAATTCAAATATACATGTGCAAGTTATAGAAAACATTTCATGTGTATACCAATGAGCTTTAAAGAAAGCAGAATATATCTCCTAAAGTAAGTGAGACTAGCCTTGCTGACAGAAGCAAGAACTTAATTCTTGAGTTAGCTGCTTTCCCTTCCCCTACTATAGAAAGTGAAGTGTCTTGAGCTATGACGGATGTTTAGCAAGCTGACCCACTGGTGGAAGAAGATTTAAAGCAACATTTCCCCAAGTTTATTCCACAGAATACCAGCTCCTCTATCAGTTGAACTGTTGCCTTTAATAGGATGTCAAGTGATTGTGAGCTGGGAGAGGCTGTGCTAATCAGATTTCCTAACAGCAGAATGCTCCAGAGCCTATAATAAGCTAATGTGCTACATGAAGACTCTCCCAGAGGTGAATAGGCCCTGCAAGAGTTCCTAACTTGTACTCAAAGGTTGCTGACTAATAAGTTAAATACAAAATCGTTCTAAGGGCATTTACACACTCCATCCCAAAGAAGTGGATCTCATGCATGAGCATAACACCCTTTAGTTACGGAGCACTTTGAGGATTTATTCTATAGAACGTACCCCAGGAAGGCTATTTAAGGACCAATATCTTGCTTATTGGCACAACCACTAATTAGTGGAAACCTCGAAGACAGTGCCAAAAAGGGTAAGGCCTCTTCTCCCCAGTCTCAGAAAACCCTTCTGAACCCATGCTAGGTCATGGCCACATCTTCAGGACAAGCCCCATAGGTAAAAATGACATCTCCTCAATAAACAACTAACCTGGGTCCCAGGATCATCCTTAGAGATGGAGGATGGAATAAAAAAGGGCAAGAGAGAAATGGAACAATTTTAGGACATTTGGGACTCCTGGAGGAGAGAGGCTTTATGGAAGCGTCAGCTGTACATATATGGCCTTCCAGCTGGTCAAGGAGGGCATCGTTACCTTACAGGACTGTAGGACAGAATTTAACCCAGAAAAGGACCTTGGCTAAGTAGTCTGGTTTGAAGAACACAGAAAAGGCCACCACATCCCACATACTGACCCAACTAGCCTGCCTTAGGAGCCGAAATTCTACCCTCTTCTATCTACTTCTATGGGTGAAATTGCCATGGCCCAACACCCTGAAAATGTGTTTTGAAGGGACTGCACGTATGTACCTTCTTATCAGTCAAGAATGCTTGAGTATAAATTACCAGACTCCTTAAAACTCCCCATCTATCTGATAACAGACTTTATAGAAATGGATACAGGAGGAGTAAGCTTAGATTCAGGATGGGGGCTGGGGAACGTCAGATGGATAACAAAGGGCATCCGAGAAGGCAGCCTCAGAAGACAGCTTGCAGCTGTGGCCTCACTTAGAGAATGGCATATTATGGCAGGGCCGGGCTGTGAAAAGCATCCAGCCAGGCACGGTGGCTCAGCCTGTAATCCCGCGCCTTGGGAGGCTGAGGTGAGTGGATTGCCTGAGCCCACGGGTTCGAGACCCACCTGGTCAACTTGGCGAGACCTCATCTCTACAATAAATCAAAAATTAGCCGGGTGTGGTAGCGCACGCCTGTAGTTCCAGCTACTTGGAAGGCTAAGGCGGAAAGATCGCCGGAGCCCAGCAGGTCAAGGCTGCGGTGGCCGGGAGCGGCCACTGCACTCCAGCCTGGGTGACAGAGTGAGACTCCAACTCAAAAAGAAAAGCATCCAGAGGTTATATGGCTTGCACAGGTGCCTAGGGAAACACAAAGGACTGGGAAAATTTCCTGAATTGCCCAAAAAGAGGATGCCTACTTGGGAGCCATGTAAGTCATTTCCTGAAGCCCCCCCTGGAGACTGTCCCCGCTGAGGCTGTGCCAGCCCAGCCACACATTCACAGGCATGTCTCTGGAACAAATTCATCCTTTTTAGAACAAAGCTTGGCCTGGGGTTTCTTTCCAGGGAACCCCAAGGATTCTCACTAACATCTTAAATGAGAGGTCACTGGCTGTGGCGGGAGAGGTGGGGACCTCTTGGGACCTCAGGGACCCTCAGATCCAGGACACAAATTGACAATGACCACTAAGGGCAGGAGACTCACAGGCTTTCCCTAGGCACTCCTTACCTCTCGGTGTCGGAGCTGCAAATTCTGGCCTTCATAGTACAAGTTGTAGGTCTTCAGATGCAGGAGAAGTTCATTCCTTCAGGGAAAAAGATACAAGAGGTGCAACAGTATCAGCTGAAGCCACTTATAGTGCAGTAGTTGTTCCCTTTTTCTCACCTCTAACCTGGCCTTCAGTCACCCCACTTGGGGGGTTTGTCCACATGTGTTCATGCGCACGCGCGCGCGCACACACACACACACACACACACACACACACACACACACAGTTCCACCACCACCACCCCATCACCATCTTCCCCCATGACCAAGGTCAAGAGTAAACACCATCCCAGAACAGACTGACTGCAAGGAGCAGTTCCAAAGCACCAAGGCAAGCTTCATCTGCTGACAAAGGCGGGCATCAGGACAACAGTCTCCCAAGTCCAAGTGAAATAAGCAGGCATTAAAAAGTCACAGATTTGGCTTGGTGCAATGGCGCATGCCTATGATCCCAGCACTTTTGAGAGGCCAAGGCAAGAGGAATTCTTGAGCCCAGGAGTTCAAGACCAGTCTGGGCAACATAGTAAGATCTCGTCTCTATAAGAAAATTTTTAAATGATTAGCCAGGTGTCATAGTGTATGCCTGTGGTCCCAGCTACTTGGGAGGCTGAGGCAGAAGGATCACCTGAGCCCAGGAGGTGAAGACTGCGGTGAGCTGTGATTGAGCTGTGATTGTGCCACTGTACTCCAGCCTGGGGAATGAAGTGAGACCCCCCCCAACTCAAAAAAAAAAAAGCCACAGATATAAAGGGACAAATACACTTCAAAGCCCACAGGCAGGCTTTCTCCTGCCTCTCCACAGCCTTTCTCCCTCATGCACGCTGACAGTGAAGAGAGGACAATTGCTCCAGGCCTTCTCAAGATTCAGAGAAACTTCTAGGCTTTTCAGATAGTTAAAAGGGACAGGTCTGGGCCACACTGACTTACGCTCCATAGACATGACCTTATAATGTGTTTAAAAACTTACAGACCCCCATCAGCAGTGGAATGGATGAATAAGGGCAGTGACAGACACATTTATATATCGATCAAAATGGAAAGATAGAACTCAGGACCTGTGGTTCACCTTGGGTAGTACTCACAAGAAACGGGCATAAGAAGGTTTCTGGGCCCTGGCAATATTCTTTCCATTTTTTTTTTTAAATCTGTCTGGGGATGGTGGTTCACACCTGTAATCCTCAGCACTTTGAGAGGACAAGGTGGTAGGATTACTTGAGGCCAGGAGTCCAAGATTTAGCCTGAGCAACATCGTAAAACCTCATCTCTACAAAAAAATTTTAAAAAATTAGCCGGGCATGGTGGCACATGTCTGTAGTCCCAGCTACTCGAGGGACTGAGATGGGAGGATCAATTGACCCCAGGAGTTGGAGGCTGCAGTAAACTATAGCTGTGCCACTGTACTCCAGCCTGGTGACAGAACAAGACTCTGTTCCTAAATATAAAAATATAAATACATAAGCTAAGACAGTAATTGGGAAGGGAGAATTCCTAAGTCCTTGTTTCAAACTCACTGCTCATGAAGTCATAAATTAACTTACCCACTATTAAAAACACATAAACTGGCTGGGCTCGGTGGCTCAGCCTGTAACCCCAGCACTTTGGGAGGCTGAGGTGAGTGGATTGCCTGAGCCTGTGGGTTCGAGATCCACCTGGGCAACTTGGCGAGACCCTGTCTCTACAATAAATCAAAAAGTAGCCGGGCATGGTAACGCATGCCTGTAGTTCCAGCTACTTGGAAGGCTGAGGTGGAAGGATCGCCAGAGCCCAGCAGGTAGAGGCTGCAGTGGCTGGGAGCGTGCCACTGCACTGCATTCTGGGTGACAGAGTGAGATTCCTACTCAAAAAAACAAAACAAAACACACAAACTTAAGAAACTCCCCTTCTGAAGCCTGGTCTCAGGCCTGCTTAGCTGCCAAATCCTGGTTTCCAGGTGAGCATCCTAGGAGCACAGTTCTACGAAACATGGCCAGAGTCTCCTCTGTGATCAGGGACACCCCTCACCAACCCTGAGAATACACCAAGTCTTATCCAGAAGCACATGTCATTGCCTCCATGAAGATGAGAGCGGAGAGAGGCAGAAACTGCCATGTGCTTCTGTCTGTTCTCAGGCAAGAGGCCAGGGTTCAGTCCCTGGGAACACAGCTATTCAGTGGCGAGATCTGGGACCACACCAGGAGTCAAAACCTGCTGAAATTCCAAGAAACTCCTGACAAGTTAAATCTAGATAAATCAGAGTAATTCGATTTATCGAATTACTGAAATGAATTAGTGAAAAATGTGATTCCAAATAACTGAAAACAAAAAGCCGTTTGGTACTTATGAACACACAGGTCTGAATCTGGAGTTTAAAATGACTGGTCAGTAAAAGTCCTTGGGGAAATCTTTCAATACAGAGAGGAGAGTGATCCAAATCTCACAGAACCCATGTCTGTGTGTGACCAAGTGTGTCTGACAATTTAAGACAATGTAGTCTCAGATAAATTAAATAATTAAGGTATCCTCCAGTAGGTAAAATCCCTCTGCTGGATTATTTTTATATGTGTCCTCAATCTTTCAATCCCAAAGAGGCCATTTTGACTCAGCCCCTGTCACATTAGCAAAAAGTCAGAGTTCAAGAGACCCTAGGGCGCAGAAAGCAATGACACGTTCCCCTCTATTCAGAGGGCACCTGAGCCGATTTCAGCCAGGACCACTGCAGCCCAGGGACATACTACCCCAGCCACAACTCGATGAGGAACACCACAGATGGGACACTGAGCAATGTCTCCATCCATACAGGCTCTCATACCATAGACTGGGTGTTTTTAAACAACAGAAATTTATTTCTCAGATCTGGTGGCTGAAAAGTCCAAGATCAAAGTAGATTCAGTGTCTAGTAACAGCCCTGTTCTCACGACAATGCCATCTCACTGTGTCCTCCCATGGTGAAAGGGCCAACAAGCCCCCTCTACCTCTTTTATGAGGGAACTCACACCTCATCACCTCCCAAAAGCCCCCCTTCTTAATACCAGCACCTTGGGGGTTAGGTTCCAACATAGGAATTTGGGAGGTACAAAAACATTCAGACCACAGCAAACAGCCACCAGCCAACTCCTCCTTCCGGAAGCCTTCCAGGATACCACCTCTTTCAAGCCCCCAAAGGTACCAAGTCTTGATTCTGCCTTTACTTCACCCTCCTGGCCAGGTTCTGGGGGCATGTTTTTATCTACAGCAGCAGTCTTAATGGTCTTACTAGTTCAAGTTCAGTTGCTTGGCTTCTTCTCGTACACAGGAGTCCTGGTTGTCTGATGAATAGGGAGGTCCCTCTGCCAGTCACTGCCACCCACCCACAAGACCCAACCAATGGACTTGCCACTGGGGACACAGCACCATAGCAAAATGTCTTACTTGGAAATATATTTATCTTGTCCACATGGGACTAGGGAAGTCTGGTGACTGTAGTCCATTCTTCCTTTCTCTTTTCATCAGAAGAAGAGGCCTATATTTTGAAAGAAGAAGACAGAGGTTAAAGTTAGGTTGTGTCCTTGGGAACCCAGCAGAACTCGGGCAGTGGGGTAGTGGGGCTGGGGGACATAAAGTGAGACGACATGACTCTCCACATCCCCCAGATCCACAGCTAAATGCTGACCCAGGGCTAGTGAGATGCCACGCTGCTGGCTGCTGCCTCTACTTGCCACAGCATCTGAAAATCAAGAGGTGGTGGCAAGGAAGAGAGACAGCCTTGAACAGTCCAAGAACAAATGCCCCAGCCAGAGAATGCCGGCACCCAAGTTGGTTCCAAGGACAACCGCTGAGTCCTCTTCTCTGCAGGGACCATCACAATACAGAACAGAAACACCTGACAGGGACCACTCAATTCTAAGGTGAATATGATTAAACCACCTACACATGCCCAAATACAATGAGTCACAGCACATGTGTCCACAATCACCATTCAAATATGATAATGTGAAAGACAATTTAATGACCTAGGAAAATAACAAGCCATTATGAAAATGCAGGTCATAAAACTATGAGGCGGCCGGGCTCGGTGGCTCAGTCTGTAATCCCAGCACTTTGGGAGGCTGAGGCGAGTGGACTGCCTGAGCCCATGGATTTGAGACCAGCCCCAGGAACTTGGCGAGATCTCATCTCTACAATAAATAAAAAATTAGCCAAGTGTGGTAGTGCACCCTGTAGTTCTAGCTACTTGGAAGGCTAAGGAGGAAGGATCGCCAGAACCCAGCAGGTCGACGCTGGGGTGGCCGTGAGCTTGCCACTGCACTCCAGCCTGGTTGACGGAGTGAGACTCCAACTCAAAACAAAAACAAAAAGCTATGAGTACTTTTTTCTAAAATATATGTATACATGTACACATCACATATGCATACATTTATATGAATAAATATACATTCAGATATGTGTATCTGTGTCAGGGTTTCTTAAACTCAGCACTATTAACATTTGGGGCTGGACCATTCTTCGCTGTAGGGGCCATCGTGTGCATCAGAGGATGGTTAGCAGCACCCCTGGCTTCTTCCTACTAGAAGCTACCAGTACCACTTCACTCATGACAATCAGAAATGTCTCCAGACATTTCCCCAGAGGCAAAATCACCTCCAGCTGAAGACACTGTCACTTATATATGTATGTAAATGAATAAAAGGCTGGCTCAGGCTGGGCCTATTGGCTCAAGCCTGTAATCTCAGCACTTTGGGAGGCAGAGGTGAGAGGATTGCCTGAGCTCAGGGGTTCGAGACCAGCCTGGGCAACTTGGTGAGACCTCGTCACTAAAAAAAAAGCTGGGCCTGGCAGCGTGCACCTGTAGTTCCAGCTACTTGGAAGGCTGAGGTGGAGGGTGGAAGGATTGCCTGAGCCCAGCAGATGGAGGCTGCGGTGGCCATGAGGGTGCCACTGCACTCCAGCCTGGGCCACAGAGTGAGACTCCAGCTCAAAAAAAAAAAAAAAGAAAGAAAGAAAGGCCGACTCTATCAAGGTAATGGCATTGCCAGCAATTTTTTTCAAATATTTTATTATTAGAATTTTCAAACATAAAGATGAAGAAATATGACAGTGAATAACCATGTATTCATGCTATTCTATCCTTAACATCATACTATACTTATTCTATCATATATCTGTTCACCTATACATTCTTTGATCCAGTCATCAACCCATGTTATTTTTGATGCATTTCGAAGTAAACTGCAGAGATCACATTCCCTTAAGTACTTTGCATACATATCATTCAATTGAGCTCAACATTTGTTTATGGTACTAGTGATTTTTAAAAATGTCTCCTTTCCTATACTTTTCAGAACTATTGACAATTATACAATATATATAACTGAAGTACAAGGAGTTAGACAGTGGGTGACTCCCAGAAAGGCAGCAAGGAGTCAGAGGCATCTGTGGGGGAATGGGAGTCATGCTCAGAGCAAACAGAAGCCCTTTTCTGTCTCCACTCAACTGACAGGGGCTTTAGGTGGTCATAGGAGCAGGGGACTCAGATGCAGATGAAGGTTCCCATTGCCCATCCACAGGATGTTGACCTCTCCATTCTCTAAGTCCAGGAAAAAAGTAAGTTTGAAGGAGATATTGCAAATCAATATGGAAGAAGCCAGATACCCATGAGCTCGCTGGAGGATGTGCATGCTGTTCCTTTCAGCTGCTGGTGAAGGAGGCAGAGAAATGGGCTCCAAAAGAGGCTAAAGCAGGAAGTGAGGTCTGTGGTTGCCACAGCAGGATAAGGGGCCCAAAGACAGGAAGATAATGCTCAATTACCTGAGGGAGCCCAGTGTAATCACAAGGGTCCTTAGGAGTGAATCAGTGGAGTGAAATGGCAACCCACAGAATGGAAATTATACATATGATAAAGAGTTAATATCCAGAATATATAAAGAACTCCTACAATTCAACAATAAAAAAAAAACAACTCAATACAAAAATAGGCAAAGAACTTAACAGATTTTTCTGAAGACTATATATGAATAGCCAATAAGTACATGAAAAGATATTTAACATCATTAATTATTAGTAAAAAACAAGTCAAAACTACAATGATATGTCATCTCATACCCGTTAGGATGACTACTATATATATAAAAAAAAAAAAAAAACAGAAGGGCAACCCCTTCAGGTCTCCTCCAACTGTGGGAGCTTTTCCATCCTCTCAATAAATCCTGCTTTCTCACTTTAAAAAAAAAAACACAACAGAAAACAGGTGTTGGTAAGTATGTGAGGAAATTCGAACCCTTGCACACTGTTGTTGGAATACAAAATGGTGCAACTACTATGGAAAACAGTACAGAGTTTTCCCAAAAACTAAAAAATGGAGATTCAATATGATCTAGCAATCCCACTTCTGGGTATTTATCCCAAAGAATTAAAGTCAGGATCTCAAGAGCTATCTGAACTCCCATGTTCACAGCAGCATTATTCATAATAGCCAAAAGGTGGAAGCAACCCAAGTGTCCATCAATGGATGACCAGTAAGCAAAAGGCGGTATGTGTGTACAATGGAAAACTATATTCAGCCTTAAAAGGAAGGACATTCTAGGCCGGGCGCAGTAGCTTAAGCCTGTAATCCCAGCACTTTGGGAGGACAAGGTGAGAGGATTGCCTGGGTCTAGGGTTTTGAGACCAACTTGGGCAACTTGGTGAGACCTCGTCTCTACAATAAATCAAAAAATTAGCTAGGCATGGTGGCATGTGCCTGTAGTTCAAGCTACTTGGAAGGCTGAGATGGAAGGATCGCCTGAGCCCAACATGTCGAGGCAGCAGTGGCCATGAGCATGCCTGCATTCCAGCCTGGCTGACAGAGTGAACCTCCGACTCAAAAAAAAAAAAAAAAAAACAAGGCCGGGCTCAGTGCCTCAGCCTATAATCCCAGCACTTTGGGAGGCCGAGGCGAGTGGACTGCCTGAGCCCGTGGGTCTGAGACCAGCCCGGGCAACTTGGTGAGACCTCATCTCTACAATAAATCAAAAAAATTAGCCAGGCATGGTAGCACACACCTGTAGTTCTGGCTACTCGGAAGGCTGAGGCAGAAGGATCACTGGAGCCCAGCAGGTCAACGCTGGGATGGTCGTGAGTGTGCCAGTGCACTCCAGCCTGGGTGACAGAGTGAGACTCCAGCTCAAAAAAAAAAGGAAGGACATTCTGACACATGCTACAACATGGATGAAACTTGAGGATGTTACACTAAGTGAAATAAGCCAGTCACAAAAAGGCAAATACTGTATGATTCTACTTGCATGAGGTACCTAGAGTTGTCACATCCAGAGACAGATTTTTGTAGAATGGGAGTTCTATAGAAAGCAGAGTGGTATTGCTAGAGGCTGGGAGGAGGGGGAATGGGGAGTTACTGTTTGATGGGTACAGAGTTTGCAAGATCAAAGAAGTTCTGGAGAGGGATGGTGGTGATGTTTGCATAGCAATGCGGATGTACTTACCGCCACTGAACTGTACACTTAAAAATGGCTAAGATGGAAAGTTTGTGTGCATTTTACCACAATTTCTTTTTAAGTGGAAAAGGGAGGCAGAAGAGTCAGTGTTATTGACATGATGTAAGAAGGATTTGACCTGCTGACTTTGAAGTTGGAAGAATGGTCTGTGACCCAAGAAATAGAAACAGTCCCTAGAAACTGAAAAAGGTATGAAAACGGACTCTCCCTAGTCTCCAGAAAAGACCACAGGCCTGCTGACAGCTTGATGGAGCCTATGTCACAGAAAGTCCTGCTCGCACCACCCATCTTGTACAATTCTGACCCCTCCACCCTCACCTTTGTCAACATCGTCTTGTCACTGAGGTCTCAATTTGGAGGTCGCTTCCTCCAGAAAGCCCCCAGGACTCCACCCCAAACCTCTGACCTACACAACTGTAAGATAATAAATCTGTGTTGTTTAAGTCACTATGTTTTGGTACTTTGTTATGGCAACCACAGAAAACTAATACAAAGGCCCGCTAAAAAGAGCTATGAGTGGGGGGAAGGAGCAGAGGGCTGAGTTCCATTGTGAAAACTCAGACCCACCTGTGTACCAAAAAGCAGTATCCTAAGAACACAGTTGATCACTCTGAATATTAAATCTTAATTTCTTAATTTTTCAAAAAAAATAATCTGATAAAAACCAGAGTACATATGTACTGTACAAAAAAAAAAGGAAAGTCAAACTAGTGAGAAAGTTTTTCAAGTGATAATTATCCCTAACTAGTGAGTATCCATTTTTTTTAAAAGGCACCCCTTGTATGCATGTGTAAATTTACACACTCAACGAACATGTGTTGAGTCCCTACGATGTGCCAAGCATTGTGCTTCCTGACGGTGACTCACCAGCAAAAGAAACAGGCATGACCCTGCCTTCAGGGGTGGTCAATCCAGCAGGAGGGACACTCGGGGGGACAGAGGATTCTAACAAGGCAGAGGAGCAGGTACTATGGCAGCACAGAGGAAGGATGTCTTATCTGGACTGGGGTGGAATCCTGGAGGCTTTCTGGAGGAAGCAACCTCCAAACTGAGACCTCAGTGACAAGATGATGCTGACACAGGTGAGGGTGGAGGGGCTGGCACTGTGTAAGTCGGGTGGTGCGAGCAGGACCTCGACATGTTGAGGAATTTGAACTTCACCTGGTGGGCAACGACGTGCCATGCGGGGTGTGGCAGGATGAATAACGGCCCTAACAATATCTAGGTCCCAGTCCTGGAACCTGTGAATGTCACCTTATATGGCAACAGGAACTTTGCCGATGTATTTAAACGAAAGGTCTTAGAATAAGGAGGCTCTCCTGGATCGTCCGGTGGGCCTATATGTTATCACAAGAAGGAGGCAGAGGGAGACTCTGCCACAGAAGCGAGAAGGCAACATGACAACTGCAGCAGAGAGAGAAATCTGAAGACCTGTGCTGAGGATGGAGGTGGAGGAAGGGGCCGTGAGCCCAGGAAGGCAGCGCAAGCTGGACGTGGATTTCCCCCCAGAACCTTCAGAGGGAGCACAGTCCTGCCCACACTTCGGTTTGGGTTCAGGAAGCTGATTTTGAGACTCTGGGACTCTGGAGTGTAAGCATGTACATTTGCATTGCTGAAACTACCAAGCCTGTGGCGATTTTGCACAGTGGCAACAGGAAAGCAAGGGAAGTTCTGAGGGGAGGGATGCGATCCGATGTGCCTTTTGGAAAGGTCACTCCACCCCACTCTCTGCTTTGTGGAGAAAGGACAGGGGAGGAAAACAGTAGGGGACCGGGAAAGTTGTGATGCGGCAGTAAAAGTCTAGGGAAAGGCTTGCTGCTGGATTAGACGAGGGGTTACAGGCAGAGTCCGGGATGATGCACTGGATGTGGTGAGGACAGTTACATGGGTGGAGGTGAAGTGAAGCGAAGTGAAGACCACCAGCTGAGCTCAAGGCAGGCCCTTGGGACCCTCCAGTACAGATGATGAGAAGAACAGCCAGGCCTGGGGCCCAGGAGAGCACATCCAGTACTTGAAGTCAGGAGAGCGGATGAGGTCATGGGTGAGGGAACAGAAAGGGTGAAGGGGACAGGGCCAAGAGGGTAGGGCTCTGATTAACCCAGTTGGTCAGGATGGGCAGAGGAAGAGGAGGCTCTGGAAGAGGAGACAGGGGACCTGGAAGCCCAGGGAATGGCAGGTTTTGAGAAAAAAGCTGGGATCTGGTGGTAGGAGCCCAAGGAAGGGAAAACACACAAAGGTCATGGGATAGCTCAGTCAGAGCCAAGCGTACAGCCTGGTTGGGGTGGAAATAAGATGAATGATACCTGCTGTGGTCAGCCCTCCTCTGAACACTGGAGTCCTTCTTCAGCCAAGGGAAATGTTACTCCAATCTTTCTTTGATTATATATTTTTTTCTATTCTTGATTCATCTGCAATCTCCTCTCTCTCTTTCTGGCACTATCCATGATCCATCCATCCATCCTTCCCTGCAGCTGTCCTCCAAGAATCATATCACTTTTATTTATAATCTCCAGCTCCTTATTTTTCTCAGAATTCTCCAGCTAATCTTCTAATTCCTGACTGAATTTTCTGCAGGACCCTCTCTTTCATTCACTGCCTCCATCATAACCTATAATTTGGTCATTTTGTTTTGCATCTGTACTGCTCTTAAGACAATTGCATTTTGTACAATTAGTTTTATTTTATTTTAGATTCAAGGGGTATATGCAAAGATGTGTCACATAGGTGTACTGTGTGCTGGAGAGGTTTGGGCTTCTCATGAGCCTGCCCCCTCCCTGGTGGTAAGCACGGCAACTGATGGGTGATGAAGACAATTCCCTTTTGATCTTGTGTCCTCTTAAATCCACTGAGAATACTAGTTAGAGAATTTGTGTCTTCTCTACAGTTAATAAAATTCTTTAGTTTTAGAGAAAAAATAGGCAGAACAATGGGAAAAATGCATACAGAAATAGACAAATAAATCTGAGAACAGAGGATGTAAGCAGCATTTCTAAATAGCAAGGAAAAGGTAAACTAATCCAAAAAAAGGTCACTAGACAATTGGTTGGCCCTTGGGAAGGGGAAGACAGGGACACTAACTCCCTACCTTTCTCTTTCCACCAAAGGAAATCATAACTAAGTCAAAAACTTAAACATTAAATAGTAAAATGCAGAAGAAAGTGTTCCCATTCAAGGCCCAAAATTCAGTGATACCAATCTGTAAAAAATTTAAACTTCTGTTTAGGAAAAATCTTACCCTATACAAAGTCAAAAGGCAGATAACAAACTGGGGGAATGTATTTACAGTGCATATGACACAGAGCCAATGTCTTTAATATGTAAAGGGCTTTAATAAATAAATAAGAAAAAGATCCTGCCCTTATTTTAAAAAGGGGAACAGGATATGCACAATAGTTCTTAGAAAAATAAATACAAATAGTTAATACATTTATGAAAAGGGGTTCAGTCTCCCTCAAGACTATTTTTTACTTACCAGATTGATACAAATCAAATGGTCTGATGGCCCCAAATGTGGAAACTCTCTGTTGGGTAATCTCACCAAGGCCATAGCTAGTCATTTGATCTACAGGCTCATCTTGCCCCATCTTTTGTCTCTGGCTTGACTTCTCCCCACCTTTTTTCTTACTTTTACATTTCTTGGGGAAGGAGGTTAGGAAAATACTTACATAGCCTACCACTGAACTGAAATTATAGGTAAGTCTGTGTGTGTGTGTGTGTGTGTGTGAGTGTGTGTCTGCGTGCGCGCGCACGGGCCTCAGGATGTCTGCACCTCTCTTCACAAACTTTCCAACCATCATCACAAATCACTGGCTACCCCCTTCCCTCTAAAAAAAAACAAGCTAAATTTACATACACTTTACACTCTAAGGCAAACACAGCAGCAGCGCCAACAAAGGGCCGGAAATTTAGTAAAGTCTGATATTCCTTAAACAGAGCATTGTTCTTCACACAAGGAAGGTCAGAGGAAGATGGTTTATGGAGCTGGAATGTGGATTCAACTGGACATTTCCTCTGAGGGTGCCTGTTAATATCTGCAGTCTTAGAGAGAGAGATCCGCTCAGCCAGTTGGTTGCAATGCTTCTACTTTCCCTGTGATTATCTAGAATTTATAGCATCCTCCTGAGCTCCAGAATGCCTTATAAGAACCATTTACAAGCATCACTTCCCACAATGTCTGGGGAATACAGACCGACGAATGTCATGTCTTGTAGAAAGAAAAGTAAGGCAGGGAGGAAAGAGGGGCTTCCCACATCAGCCAGCATCTAGGCACAGAACTGAAACACCTCATAGCTTGCCGTGTGAGAAAGGTGGAGAGGGGAAGAGAGAGGACAAGAAAGAAAGGGCAGATTTTGCACAATTAATTTTTAATGTGGAGTTGCTCTTTGGAAGTCTAAAACACATTTAAATCCACTGAACTTGCTCTATGACCATGGTTACTGACCCCCTCTAGAATCCTAAATCAGTGCTTCTCTTTAGAAAAATCACTTTAACCGGGTTCGGTAGCTCAGCCTGTAATCCCGCGCCTTTGGGAGGCTGAGGTGAGTGGATTGCCTGAGCACGCGGGTTCGAGATCCGCCTGGGCAACTTGGCGAGCCCTCATCTCTACAATAAATCAAAAATTAGCCAAGCGTGGTAGCACGTGCCTGTAGTTCCAGCTACTTGGAAGGCTGAGGCGGAAGGATCGCTGAAGCCCAGCAGGTGGAGGCTGTGGTGGCCAGGAGCATGCCACTGCACTCCACAGTCTGGGCGACAGAGTGAGACTTCAACACAAAAAAAAAAAAGAAAGAAAGAATAAGAAAAATCACTTTAGTAGTGGGAAACTGCCAGGGGAGGGGTGGTGGGACTGGCAGTTGAGGGAAACTGCCAGGGGAGGTGGAGAATTCTAAGAAAAATAAGGAGCTGTACCCTACAGCTTTAAAATTTTAAAATGTAAAAAAGAAAAGAAAAATCACTTTAGGCCAGGTGTGTTAGTTCACATCTGTAATCCTAGCACTTCGGGAGGCTGAGGCAGTAGGATCACTTGAGACCACCCTGGGCAATACAGCGAGACCTTATCTCTACAAAAATACAGAAGAAAAAAAAATTAGCTGAGTGTGGTGGCACATGACCGCAGTCCCTAGAAGCTACCTGGGAGGCTAAGGCAGGAGACTTGCTTGAGCCCAGGAGTTAGAGCTTGCGGCGAGCTACGATCATGCCACTGCACTCCAGCCTGGGCAACAGAGTGACACCATGTCGAAGAAAAAGAAAAAGGTGGGAGGGGGGAGAAACAGTTGGGAGAGGGAGGAAGGGAGGAAGTGAGGAAGGGAGGGAAAGAAGGATCACTTTAGAAAACAATGCATATATTAAATGTCTACTAACAAAAAGCATGTCTCCTACAATGTTTGGAGATGTGAATGTTGTTAGATTTGCCTTCTTGAGACATGTCTCCCAAGCCCTTCTCCTCAGCCCCATTAAACAACCTGGGTGATGCCACTTTGCTTGACAGTGGAATGTAGCTCATCATGTGGAGACCAACCGATGAGTTCCTGCCTGCTGCAAAGACAACTTGGGGGTAAGACCTTCTCTAAGACCCAGGAGAATGTCTTTAAAAGTCATTTGGCCAAGAGAACTTTCTGCGCCTGCTTTTCATGTTTTTGAGTGTGCCCGTGTTCCTCCTCAGACCCAAACTCGCATGTACCCTAATCAAAACGTACCGCCCCTATAAACTGTCTCTGTTGCCTCTGGGCAGTGTCAGGGGGCAGGCACTCTCACCTCAGCCTGCCCTTCAATACAGCACAGAAATCATCTGTTTGGTGTTCCTTTCCCCTCCTGGGCCTGGAGCTTCCCAGCTCCCAGACTGTGCCCCTCTCCTGCAAACGTTCCCATTATCATGATTATGGGATGGGTAGAGTAGGGAATGGGCTTAACAGCCAGCCCAAGGAAGCTACCCTGCTATCTTAGCTCAGGGGATTCCTAGAAGCAGAGTCTTGAGAGAAAAATACTTGGGCATGTGATTTGCTGAGGAAATGCAGAGAAACCTGTAAGGGAATGAGGGAAGTAGGAATAGGTGGGGAGAAGATGTGGGTTCCTCCATGGGGAGTTCTGGGGTGTGATGAACACCAAAGAGTTGTCCCCCCTGGAGGCAGGCAAGCCGGGCCTTTGGTCACCTATAACCTATCAGTCACTGGCTAAGCCACCCTGTTGAGGAGGGATGACCCCCACCCCAGGCATTTCCCTGAAAGAGCGAATCTCAGGAAAAATGGGCAGCTAAGACCCACCAGCAGTCAACACTCACCATGCGCTACAGATAAAGGGGGCCCAGGTGGTTCCCAGTAGCATCCACTCCACCTGTCCCATGTTGGCGACTAAAGCAACTACTGGTTCTGTCACTGTCCCCCAACCCACCCTCAAGCTGAGAGGAAACAGCCCACTCAGGACTGGTCTAGGCTCCAAGAATGGGGTCAGTGTTACCCAAGCTCTGGACTAGTCCAAGCCCTGAAGCAGTCACACAAAGGATGCTTTCCTCTTTCTTCCCACAGACCCCACTCACAGTGGTTTCCAGCCACCCACGTGAGGACTCCCCCAAACAAATGATAAATAAATAAACAAACAAACAAATAAATGGCTGTCTGAGCCCCAAACTTCACAGGCTCAGCTGCCTGTTAGGAGAACAAACATGGAGGTTTCAAGAAGCTCTAGGAGGGCTGGGCGCTGTGGCTCATGCCTGAAATCCCGGCACTTCGGGAGGCTGAGGCTGAAGGACTGCTTGAGCCCAGGAGTTTGAGACCAGCCTAGGCAAGATAGTGAGACCTCTTCTCTACAAAAAGTCCAAAAGTTAACCGGGCATGCCTGTAGTGGTGCACACCTGTAATCCCAGCCACTCAGGAGACCGAGGTGGAAGGATCACCTGAGCCCAGAAGTCAAGGCTGCAAGTGCCATGATTATGCCATTGCACTCCAGCCTGGGTGACAGAGTGAGTCCTTGACTCAAAGATAAACAAACAAGCAAATAAAAGCTCCAGGAGGCAGGAAAGGCCCCTAGAACTACCCCAAAGACAGCAGAACCCCTCTTGCTCAGCTCTCAGTTCCAGCAGACACTCCGCAGTCAGGGAGCCCGGAGAACACACACCATGGTCCTGCTGGGCTCAAAGCATCTCCAGGACCCTGGCTCATCCTTGCAGTTTCTGTTCCAGCCTAGAGACTAAATTATCAACTGGAAAGTCCCCAGAGGGAGAGGGGCAACCCAAGTGGGAAAGTCCAGAGGGAGAGAGATAAAGAACCCCCTTTGGTGGTTGTTTTTTGGGTTTTTTTGTTTTGTTTCCTAAATTGTCTTTATGGTTGTAGAGCAGGGACCGGGCCCCACCTACCCCCACCTCAGCTCACTGTGTGAGATGGGGGAGGGGAGGGCAACAGTCCAAGTACAGGACCCAGACAGTCCCAGTCTCAGAGAAAATACACCTGGGAGAAAGGAGAGACAGACCTGGGGAGAGGACGGCTTTCCACGGAGAATTCCCAGGGCGGCAAACCTCACAGAGCTACCACCTAACCAGTGGCAAGGCGGAGCAGGTGGCCTGGAGACACAGGGCATCTCAGCGGTCCAGACTCAGGGTGCTCAAGAGATTCCCCCGGAGTGGGGACAGGAAGTGGGCGGGGAGCGGGGTTGCCTTAAAAATTTTGATGTCTGTCCAGCAGTCCAGACCAATTACATCAGACCCTAGGGGAGAGGTCCAGGTGCAGGCATTTCTAGAACCTTTCCCAGGTCATGCCAATATACAACCAGAGCTGAGAACCACCGTGAGATCTGGATGGGAGAGAGTTGTGTAGACTGAGGACACCACCAAATGTATTTCATAGCAGCTCTTCAAAAAAGGAAGGAATGGAATTTTCCAGAAGCAAATCGAGTTGGTATTTAGCACCCCCCCCCCATTACTAACATTTCCAAGGAGAAAGGGAACGGTGTACAGTGTCACCAAGGGTCGGTGTATGCAAGCACAGAGCTGATGCAAAGGGCTACTTCTTGCAAACCGGGGCACCATATCACAGAAGCCAGGAAGCCAGGCCCAGACCCCAGGCCTGATGCAAAGGAAACGCTTGATGGAAGCCCACAACTTCCCCTTTTGGGGCCTGTCCCCACCTCTTCTCTGAGCTCTGCCCCTCCGTCTGAGGACGATCTGGTTCTCCCCAGTTAGAGATGAAAGTTAGTGGATGCCGTGTTCCATACTACAGGTTAAAGACCGACCCGCTGGGTCGCCTAAGGCAATCAACCTTGTAACCAAGCAGCAACAGAGGAGACAGTGCTGGGCCACTTGCACTCCAGCCTCCTCTTAGTGGGGCAGGAAGAAGTGTCGATGGCAAACAGGAAACCCCAGCCCCGTTGCACCACATGAGGAAGGAGACGAGCTTCAGGCTGGGGCCCTGCCAAGACTTAGAGATGGCAAGAGATTCCTCACCACACTTTCCAACCTGAGCCCATCCGGGGCACGAGCAACATTCAGTCTGCCTGGAAAGGAAAGGGGGCCCCTCGGCCTTCTGCCTGTGTGCTTTATTCAATAGAAGGTTCACTCACTGACCAGGCAACTACTGGTTCTGTCACTGTCCCCCAACCCACCCTCAAGCTGAGAGGAAACAGCCCACTCAGGACTGGCCTAGGCTGCAAGAATGGGTTCAGTGTCGCCCAAGCTCTGGACCAGTCCAAGCCCTGAAGCAGTCGCACAAAGGATGCTTCCCTCTTTCTTCCCACAGACCCCACTCACGGTGGTTTCCAGCCACCCATGTGAGGCCTCCCCCAAACAAATGATAAATAAACAAACAAACAAACAAATCAATGGCTGTCTGAAGGCCCGTGTCCTCTCTGGGACCTTCTCATCTCACGGGTCCTTCCCCAAAAGCAACACACAGCTCTCCCAACCACCACTCGGGAAAGAATCTAGGGCCAAACACCATGTTAGGGAGTCCTGGGGAAATGTAGCTCACTTCCACAGGTTTAACTGTGATGGAGGAATAAAGGGCTCTCCCCCTCCCCACCCCAGAAGAATTTTAAGCATCAGGGAAGAGCGAGAGGAAGGTATTTGGAAAGAAGTTAGTTGCCCTACCTGCCTGAGGAGGGACAGTTCTTAAGAAGGCCAAGAAGAAAAGGACTTAGCTCCAGTGAACTAACAGAAGGCAAGCTGCAGAGGCCCTTGATGTCTGTCTCCCCCACAAATCAGGAACAGAACAATCAGGGAGACTTTTGTGCTAACAGTAAAATAACAAACGTGAATAACAGCTGCCACGTGAATAAGAGCTTACCATGGGCTCGCTACTTACCTGATTTGACTCATGTAACCCACCCAGCAACCCTATGATGAAGCAATTGAATGACTTGCCCAAAGACACACAACTAGGAAGGAGCAGAGCTGTGTACCGCAGTTTCTCTTGAGAGGAAGAGGAAGAGAGAGTTCAGCTAAAAATCAACCGGCCCAGCTATGTTCTAAAAGAGTGGCTCTCCCGCTTGAGTGTGCATCAGAATTCCCTGGAGGGGCCCTGAAGAACGAGTTGCAGGTCCCCTGGCCCCAGTTTCTGATTCATAATTCTGGGATGGGGTCTGAGAAGGTACGTTTCTAACAAACTCCCTGGGATGCCGACGCTGCTGCTAGGAGCCCCGGGAAAAGGCTTTATTTCCATCATTTTACCAATGAGGAAACAGAAGGTCCCAGCGGTTAGGTGACTTGTCCCAGGTTACAGAGCCGACATGAAGGCCAGGGCTCTTGCTATGGTGCCCCAGCTGAGAGCTGATTTGAGAAGCTCACTAGGGAGAAGTGGGCACAGGCTAGCTTCAGTCACCAGCTCATAGCAGAGGATAAACTGCAGGAAAAGCAGACCCTACAGGGACCAGGGAAGGAAACGCAGAGAAGCAGGACCTGGGCACTTGTAATCACAGAGTCACGTACTCTTGGTCCCATTTACCCTCTGTCTAGACAACATCCTTCACACTCACGGACCCCATAAACTGTCCCCAGAATACCTCCAGAAAAATGTTCGGCACCTGACAAATGACAGGTACAGGCTCTTCCTGACAAGCTACCCCACTCCCATCCCTGGAGGCTGCCCCTACCTGACCCACCCCAACACAGAAGGAACTGAGATGCAGCCGGATCGAGATGGGATTTCCCCTTAGCAGGTTAGTCCGCAAAGTTCCCTCTTTCCATTGCCAGTGGGGCCTGAGCTCAGCCCTCCCCTCTCAGGCCTTCTGCACACAGGTCTGATGGAGGAAGATCCGAGAAAGTAGTCCTAGGACTCCTGCCTTGGGCTCCACACCAGTAGGCATGTGGCCAGATGAGTGACCAGGAAGGCCGCCGGGACCACCCAAACAATCACCTCACAGGCCGGAGGAACAGTCACATGTTTATAGGGAAGTCCCACCAGCATCCACAAGCTTTGGACTTTCTGGATGAATGTTTAGAAGGAAACTGAAAGTCCCTTAGACTGTTCGAACTTGGAGCAAGACATTAAAAAAAGCATAGGCCAAGTGTGGTGGCTCACGCCTGTAATCCCACCACTTTGGGAGGCCAAGGTGGAAGGATCACTTAACCCCAGGAGTTTGAGACAAACCTGGGCAACATAGCAAAACCTCATCTCTACACAAAAAATTTAAAAATTACCCAGGTGTGGTGTTGTACGTCTGTAGTCACACCTACTCGGGAGACTAAGGCAGGAAGACTGCCTGAACCCAGGAGGTCAAGGCTGTGCTAAGTCACAATTGTGCCACTGCACTCCAGCCTGGGAGACAGAGTGAAACCCCGACTCAAAAAAAGAAGAAAAAAAAAAAGAGGCATAGACCGGGCGCGGTGGTTCAAGTCTGTAATCCCAGCACTTTGGGAGGGTGAGGTGAGCAGATTGCCTAAGCCCACAGGTTCAAGAACAGCCTGGGCAACTTGGTGAGACCTCATCTCTACAATAAATAAAAAAATTAGCTGGACGTGATAGCGTGCACCTGTAGTTCCAGCTACTTGGGAGACTGAGGCAGAAGGAGTGCCAGAGCCCAGCAAGTTGACACTGAGGTGGTCATGGGCGTGCTACTGCACTCCAACCTGGGCGACAGAGTGAGACTCCATCTCAAAAAAAAGAGTCATAAAAGAAGTAAAATTCCAGACAGAAAAAGCTGTATGAGTGAGTGTGAATATATGGGTGTGTAAGAGTATGTGTAGAATGAGTGAGGTATGTGTATGTATGGCGGTGTGGTATGTGTGTATGTGGGGGACTGGGGTGTGTGAGTGTGTGTGTGTGTGTGTGTGTGTGTGTGTATGTGGGGTCTGTGGTGTGTGTCATGTGTATGAGTGTGTGTATTGGGGGTCTGTAGTGTGTGCCCACGTGTATGTGTATGTATGTGGGGTCCATGGTTTGTGCCCAGGTGGGGGGGGGGGGTCTGTGGTATGTGTCCATGTGTATGCAGAATTTAGCCTCTGGCTCCGAGAAACCAAAGACCTAGAATGCTAACCTGCCAAGACATTACCCCCTCGTGGGCTCAGACTCAACCAAGTGAGAAATTCCATGTGACTGGTGGGGCCCCAGGGGAGAGTGGGAAGTTGGTGGAGACAACGCTGGCCCCAGTAAAGCAAATAAAACTGAACATTCTCTGACCTGCATTTCTCAAAACCAAGGGCTGTTTTATGGGGTCATTTTAATTCCTACCTGGGGAAGGGCAAGTGTAAGCTTCTTCCAGTCCAATAATTAAGTGGAGCTCCCGTCCCATGGGGTCAATCTGCATGAAGGGCCTTGGGCCTGTGTCACCCGAGTGCTCCCACTCACCGCCTGAGGATTAGTCTCTCTGCTCTGCCGAGACGCACAAACTGATCCGGGCAGGTGAGGAGGGGCTGCCTCCACCCCCCAACCCCCATTTCCTACAAGCACAGGTTCTTTGATAGACACACTTCCTGTTTACTGAGTGGTTTCCAAGTTACAGGCCAACCTGAGACTCATCTCTGACCTCACATCCCCTTCCTTAAGGGAACCCCAGCATTCTTCCTTTTTTGGTGCTATAGGCTGAGACAGAGCTCTGTGTGCAGAGATCTTGGGGTTTCCTCTACTTGCTACCTGGGATCAGGACCCAGCCCAAAAGGATCACTGGCCTCCTCCACCCCCCTAGAGACGGGCATGTTCCCTGAACTTGAGAAACAAGGGTGAGGGAGAGTGATGGAGGAGTCCGGTGTCTACCGAGCTCCCATGTGGGGCAGCCATTTTGGGGCATCTGACATCCACCCCCCTTTAACCTTGTTAACACACGCAACAATGTGTTTGGGGAAATTCACGCTCACACAGCAGATCTCAGATCCCTCCTAGTGCCAGGAGAGATGGCACATCTGGGGGTTTCCAGAACCTTTCTAGGAGGCTAAGGGGAAGTTGGCCACAATACCACATCCACGCCCTCCTTTGCCTGCCTTGCACCCCGCTGACTAACCCCAAAGGAAAGTCAGCACCATGAAAAACAGAACTGCTCCTCAAAATGGCCCGAGAAGGCTGTCTCTGTAGAAACTTCTTCACACTTCCCTGACTGCCTGTGATTAAAAGGGCAGCCACCCACTGGGCAGAGCCAGGTGAAGAGACTTTCTGAGACCACCCTCAAACCCCAGACATACACTCTCACCAACTCGCTAGAGGACCCACTGGGCAAACTCACTTAACAAGGAAGTTAAAGCATTTGCTACAAAACAAGGTGTCCCAGAGAAAAACCGCTTGACCCACTCCCATGACCCCTGAAGAGAGAGCATGCGACCTGATTGCCCAGTTCTTGGTCCCCCAGCCTCCTGATGCAACATGAAGCACACACTGCCAGGCGAGCCCTCATCTGCCGAACCAAGGCCTCATCTGTGCACGAGAGCCACCCTTTCCGTAAATGTCTGTGCGATCAGCTGTAAGATCCTACGTGGAACTTTAGGAAGGGGGCACCGAGTCTCTGAGCCCATTCCCCATCTACCCAAAGTACCTGGGGCCTCATGGATTCCAACAGCTAAAGTCCTCCCTGTACCCCAGACCATGCGATGGACAAAGCGTTCGACACACAGACCCACAGCCGCCATGATGGATATTTAGCAGATCGGGGCCAGTTGCAGGGTTTGAAGCACAAAAAGGACACTTGAAACAGAAAGGTGGAGGCTCTCCTTCTCAAGCTTCAAGAAAGCTGGTCTCAACAACTCCACTGCCTTCAGATTTCTCTCACCGTGGGACAGCTGCAACATCAGAGGCACCATGAGCCACAAGCCCACCCTTCCAATCCCACCACCACACCCAGAACGTGAGAAAGCAGGGGATGAGATGACTCAGCCACAGAGGTCCTGAGGCCTGAAGGCCAGCTGCAGCAAGTCACACAGTGGTCAGCTCCCAGGCCAGGGGCTGCACACCTCCACCCTGGCCAGCTGCCTTTGCCCTGCGAGGCTGAGATGGAAGCGGCACCCTGACCTCGGCCCCCGGGCAGGAAGGATGGCCAGGACCCTGTGGCCCAGCCTGAAGTGGAATCACCAGGGGCCAAACACCACAACTCTCTCCCAGGGCCTTCCTTTCCTTTCTATTAGTAAAATAAACATTTGTATTTGTTTTATTTTAAAACTATAGAAACGTGAAAAGAGTAATACCCACAAAAGAACAAATAATGTATGATTCCATTTATTTGGGGTAGCTAGAATAGGCAAGTTCTTAGAGACCCCAAATAGAATAGAGGTTATCGGGGCTGAGGGAGGAGGGAATTAGGGGTGATTATTTAATGGGTACATTTCGGTCTGAAATGATGGAAAAGGTCTGGAAATGGATAATGGTGATGGTCGTACAACATGGTAAATATACTTGATTCACTAAATTGTACACCTAAAAATGGTTAAAGGGTAAATTTTGTGATATGCATATTTTACCACAATAAAAAATAAAAATAAATTATTGCATGCAAAATCCCCCCAAATTTTGCCACCCAGAGAAAATCACTATTAACATTTTGTCATACATGCTTCCAGATGCAAATATAAATGAGTGATACTTTTGCAAAAATAGCACACTGTTTAAGAACCCACTTCTTAAAAATATATAATTTTTGCATGTTAATACACAGATATCTACATCTTTGTAGCCACATGGTAGTCCAAGGTATAGATATACCATAATTAATTTATGATTATTGGGCATTTACTCTCCTTTTTTCACTGTTGTTGTCATTATTATTAATAATGCTGCAAGAGACATCCCCGTACACATATTTTTCTGCGTTTGTCCAATGACATCCCTAGGATAAGAATTCCTACGGGCTGACTTGCTGAGTCAGGGACTCCCTTGGGAGTGTTGTCAACAAAGAGTTAAGAGTAAAACTACACCAGGATGTTGAATTTAATCACATAACAATCTTTCTCCACATGGACTTTTCTTGAACTCCACTTAGGTGTCTATGACATTGCATAGTAATTCAGAAAGTCAGGAGCTGTCCTTTCCATAAGAAATCAGCCTCTCCCTCCCCACCTCCCAGACCTCCTTTGGGGAATACCATGCCTGTGCCATGAAGTGAAATTGAACTTGGTCAATAACTACTGGATTTCCTGGTCCAGCAGCAAAGACCTAGGATGGCCCAGTGCTGGGTACCCCATGGTGGGCACCACAAGTGTAGACCACATGAAAGGTTCTCTATTGTTCAAAGTTTTGTTCTTGTATAAACAGAAAGACAAGGCAATGAACTCTTTCTAAAGAGACCAAGGACTAGAAGTGACCTGTGGAATCATCTAATCCTTTGCCTTGGGGATGGGGGACCTGAAAACATCATAGCATAAACATTTCAGTAATCATTAAATGTATCCCAAAAGTGTCTCACACACAATGATTCAACCAGTTCAGGGCAGAGCTCGAACATACCCCATGTCTTGGACACCTAGAACAATTCTTAGCCTCTCCTTCCCCATGTATGAAATTGGAAACTGAGGTCATTGGGGTCAAATATTGGCTCAGTCACGGCAAGATGTCCTGCTCTTACCACTCTCAAGGGCTGATGGTGCAGACCTCTTCCCAACTCAATATTCACAGACATCACGTTGGTAGCCTGAAATCAGTCATTGTGGAACTATTTACACCATAGCAATTGGCAAACACCACAAAGCAGAGCTTCCCCCACCCCACCCTTCCAAGAGCCAGGTGTTAAACATTTACCAGCACATCACCGGTCACAATCCAAGAATGCACACTGTGAGCAGGTGACCTCAGTTTCCTCACCTAACCTAAGAACAGCCTCTCTCTCCAAAGCATTTTACTTTTCCATATTCCACAAAAAAATATACCCTTGGCCAGGCTCGGTGGCTCAGCCTGTAATCCAAGCACTTTGGGAGGCCGAGACAAGTGGATTGCCTGAGCCTGCGTGTTTGAGAACAGCCCGGGCAACTTGGTGAGCCCTCATCTCTACAATAAAATAAAAAATTAGCCGGGCGTGGTAGCGCATGCCTGTAGTTCCGGCTACTCGGAAGGCTGAGGCAGAAGGATCGCCGGAGCCCAGCAGGTCGATGCCGGGGTGGCTGTGGGTATGCCACTGCAGTCCAGCTAGGGCGACAGAGTGAGACTACAACTCAAAAAAAAAAAAATACCCTCAATCTGTTACGGCCCCCTTCCTGCCAACAGATGTCTTCCTGCATGCTTGCTACTACATGCCAGGTCCCTCCCTGAGCAGGTATGATAGTTTATTTGGTCTTCACAATCTTGCTGGGAGACAGTTATGATAAATTCCATCTTACAGTTGGGGAAATTGAGACTTTAAATGACTTAACTACAGACTAAAGCCTGTCTTGGGTTGGTTTCTCCTAGAAGTAAACCCTGAGACACGGATTCAAGTTCAAGTGCAAGGGCGGTGCGGAAGTGAGCTGGGGAAGGAATGGCAACCAAGGAAGGGAACAAGCTATGACTATGAGTGAGTGGGACTCAGTCCTGCTAGGAAACTCTTAGAGACAGCAGAGATCGTGCCTCAAAGTTACTCCAACAGAGAATAACTTCTCCCATCAATTACTGGGGGAGGCCAAGAAAACTTGGGCAGGAGGCTGACCGCAGAATGCCCTTCAAACTCCAAATCTGATACTCTTTTCATGGCATTTACAGAAATGGACAGTTAATCAAACAAGCAACTGAGTAACAACTATGAGTAAGGCACCATGCTGGTAAAGTAAACCCATTTTGCCAAGCCACTTTGGGTTGGCATGCAAGGAAAGCACATGGTATCTCTGTCAATTTTTATCAACATAAGGAATGGGAGAAGCCCTTGCCAGTTATGTTAACCATCTCACAGGAATCAACCAAGTGCCCTCTGAGCTTGGCTTCCTTCTTCTGTAAGAGGTTCCTCTCTCCGATTCAGCCGTAGCTGCCTTGGAAGAGAATTACCAGCCTCAAACTATCACCCCCAACAGCTGCATCAACCTGTAATTACAGGCTCCAGAGTCTGCCATCCCAGCAGAGATGACAAAAAATGACCCACTGGCCACCCAGCAGACTGAGGATGTACCTATTTACTGCACCCTCGTATCCCCATGTCTCTTGCCCCAGCCACTGACTCCCACCTCACGCAGTCTCATACTCCATGGGAACCCACAAGCAGGCCAAATAAATGAAGCCAGCAGTCATGGTGCTGTGGGAGCTCACCCCACCATAAGGACTGTTTAAAATTCTTCGGTGAGGCAGAGGGGTGTTGACATATGACAGTATCACTGGGCTTAACAACTGGATGGCACTGTAGGAGGAGGGTCAGGGAGATGACAGGACAGGACTGCTACCCTTGCCTCATAAACCCAGCTGTGGCAGCTGCAGATTGAAGACAGAAGCTGGACATCTTGTTCCATTCCAAGCATACCACTGAGGTTCTCTCCTGGGGGCAGAGGAGGAGACTGCTTTGGGGACCATCCCCGTCCATCTCCCAGTCTCTCCTTAGAACTCTCTGGCAACCTGGCCCTGCCTCTCTGACCCTGCCTCCCACTCAGTGAGGACACTTCCTGCCAAAGTATCCTAAAGAAGACTGAAAGCAATAATCAGGCCAAGGTTCTTTTGTGCTTTGATGACAGGTCCCCTTTCGGCCAAGCAGTGCAGTCCAGCCCTCTGAGGCAGCAGACACACAACCCAGTCCTGGGAACCACTCCAGACAACTCCCTCAGCCATTCCCAAGCAGCTCGCGCACAGAATGCAGACACGAAGCCTGGCTCCAGGGCACCAGGAAATAGACCAAGAAGCAAAAGCAAAACCAGTGGGGGACTAGGACATCCCAAGTGGGCTGAAGCATCTGAGAACAAGAAATTAAAACCAAGGTGTAGGGTTGTCTGCCATCCCCAACTGACTCCTAAGATAGCACAAACTGGGAAGAAGGCCTTAACTTCCCAACAAAGGGATGCAGGGAGGTGGATTGTGTGTCCCCAGGGACAGAGTGAGCCCATTCTCAGTAGGCAGGAGTGATGCTGGCTGGAGATAGGGCAAGTGCAGGAGCAGGCCCACTCGGCAAGGTGCAGAGGGCACACCACACCACACCCCCCCTTGCAATGGGCACTCACCATTCTCATGGAATTTCAACAGCACAAAAAAGAGGCTGGTGGGCCGGGCTCGGAGGCTCAGCCTGTAATTCCAGCACTTTGGGAGGCCGAGGCGAATGGATTGCCTGAACCCGTGGGTTCGAGACCAGCCGGGACAACTTGGCGAGGCCTCATCTACAATAAAATAAAAAATAGCCGGGTGTGCTAGCGTGCATCTGTAGTTCCAACTACTCAGAAGGTTGAGGTGGAAGGATCGCTGGAGCCCAGAAGGCTGACGCTGGGGTGGCCGTGCCACTGCACCCCAGCCTGGGTGAAGGAGTGAGACTCCGACTCAAAAAAAAATGAGGCTAGTGGAGCACTGGGATATGTCTAGACTGCAGCTCAAGGAGTATCTTGTGTCACCCTGGTATTCCACCTCTGCTCTCCCATCTGCCGAAGGAGGAACGGGACATCTTTGAGCCTCCCCAGCGCAGGGAATCCCAGACTGTACCAGCCCATGCTTCCTGGTGCTCAGACAGTCTGTGCACTATGCCGCCATCTTCTCCTAGGGCAAAAACTACCCTTCTGTCCAGAACTACCCTCCACCCTGAGCTCAGCCACCATTTGAGACCCTCTTGTACCCCCTCACCCCCCCCACCCCCCCACCGAGATCCACTGGACTGCCACAACTCCCAGGCATCAGGCTGACCTGTCCAGAGGAGAAAGCACAGCTGCTGCCACACTTGTGACCGCATTCCAAGGTCTCTGATCCCAAATGGCCACCACCCAGGTAGATGCCACACTGAGTCCTTGTGACACTGCATTTGAATACAAGTCTTTTGTTTTCTTTTGTTTTCTTTTTAAATAACTGTCTTCAAACAAGTCAATATATCTTAGCCATGAGAGATGGCTTTAATTCTTTAGAACACCTGCAGCAAAAGTTCCTAGTAAGTAAATCTAAAGTGGTTAGTAAGATAAGGTTAACTGCAGATTCCTCATCCAGATGCTCCTGAGAGAAGGATCTTGGCTCTGTCTCCCAGCAGCTTAAAAAAATCATGGTTTGGGGTGAGACTGGTGGCCCACACCTGTAATCTCAGCACTTTGGGAGGCCGAGGCATGAGGATCACTTGAGCCCAGGAGTTCAAGACCAGCCTAGGCAACATAGTGAGACCTCATCTCCACAAAATAACAAACAACTAGTCTGGTGGTGGCCTGCATCTTTAGTTCCAGCTACTTGGGAGATTGAGGTGGAAGGATCTCTTGAGCCCGGGAGGTTGAGGCTGAGGTGACCCGTGATTCTGACACTGCAATCCAGCCTGGGCCACAGAGTGAGATCCAGTCTCAAAAAAATAAAAAAAATTAAATCATGGCTTCGAATTCTTTTCTCCCATTGTACCAAGACCAGCTGTGGCAGGAACGGAGCCCTTCTCCAGGACAAAGTGTTGCCTGTCAGCTCATCAGTCGCGCATTCATTCATCATATACAAGGTACTTACTATAACCCTGGCCCGCTGTAGACACAGCCTCTGCTCTCCAGGAGAACACGTTCTAGGCCCCGAGACACCGCACACCTGGGAATACAAGTGGTGCAGTCTTGAGCAGCCTCGCTCAGCGACTGTCACTGGTGCGTAGAGGGGCTGTGAACAGCACAGGACCCGCACAGCGCCCCAGATGTGAGAAAGAGCCCGCGGTCTCCCTGTCGGGCCACCGCCACGCTCTGCTGTCCCCAAAGCTCTCCCTGCTTAGAGTTCAGTGCCAAGTAAGAGCTCAAAATGCAGAAGTGGCCAGCGGCCGCCCCCAGCACCCACCGCCCTCGGGGCGAGAGAGGGCGCAAGCGAAGGCCCCAGCTACCCCAGGCACCAGACCTGGAGGTGGGCCGGGAGACCGCAAAGGGGAAGTGCCCCAGGACCAAGGGGCCCGCGCACCCTGCGCCCTTCTCAAGGCAGCGGGAGCCGTAAGCGCCACCTCCCAGTCCCCAGGAAACCATCCATCGCGCCGAGGAGGCGGATTGGAGTCGGGCTCGCTCCGGGGCTGTCGGGGCCTGCCCAGCCTGCACCTGCCACCCCGCACCTCCTCGCCAGGGAGTTTAGTGAGCGCGACGGGGACCCCTTCCCGTCGCCGCCCCCGGCGCGAAGAGAAGGCAGGACCCCAGGAATCGGAGAAAGAGAACCAGCTCCGAGCCACAACTTTCTTCGGCCAGAAAACCGGCGGGCAGGGGTTCCGCGCCTACGCGGCCCCTGGGGGAATCCGCATGCCCGGGGAGCCCCGCGGCCGGGGGAGGAGGGAGAGGACCAGAGACAGACGAGGACTGGAGGCTGTCCGGGACGGGGCAGGGGCCATAGCGGGAAAACTTTCGGCAAGGTGGGGGGACGCAGGAGAGAGGACAGTCCCGCTCGCCGCCGCTTGCGCCCAGCATCCCGCACCCCGCGCCAGCTTCCCGCGCCCCGCACCAGCGCCCCGCGCCTTGCCTGCATGCCGGGCCAGCTGCATCGCTCGCACACCGGGGGACCGTGGAGTAGGAAAGTGGGGGCGCCGCGGCCGAGGGGCTCTTCGAGCCGCGCCTCGGCCAGCGATCGGCGGGCCCGGCTCAAATCCAGTCAAGCCGGGCAGGCGGCGGCCGCGCGATTGAGGGTCCGGCGCCCCGCCCTCCTCCGCCCTCCTCGCCTCCCTTCCGCCCCTCGGCCTTTATCAGCCCTTACCGGGTCTGATCGTCCTCTCTCCCCCTTTTTCTCTCGCTCTCCATCTCTCCCCCGACCCTTTGCCTTCCCCTTTCTTCCTCCCTTGGTCTCCCGCCCTCCCTCTCCTCCCCTCCCCTCCCCTCTCCTCTCTAGGGGGCGGAGCTTTTCCCCTCCCTCCCAGACAATGCTGTGGCTGCGCGTCCCCTTCCCAGGCAGCTAGTCCGAGCTCCTGCTGCCAGCGTTTTTTCCGGGCTGGGGGTGGGGGTGGTCGGTGGGGCGGATGCGGGGACTCCCGTCGCCCCGCTGCTGCTGCCCTCTCCAAGCGGCATGCAGACTTGGCCCAAGCTCCTCAGCTCGCCCGCACTGTGACAGCCACTCCCAGGGAACAGTCACGCTACTCCACTGAGCCTACCTCGAGGGCCCCGGAATGCCCCCGGCGGAGGATGTGAGGTCTTTTTTTTTAATCTAACGGCCAAGTTCATTCCCAAAAGGATTTGAGCTGGGCAGGGGCTAAGCAGGCGCCTTGGACTTGGCGGGCTGGCAGACGTGACAGCAATGCGAAGGAGGCCAAGTTTCTTTGTCCATCTCTCACCTCCCCCTCTTTTCCATCCCAGGACCTTCGGGGCTCCCAGTGCACCGGAGGCCCTTGAGCAGCCCTGCTGAGCGTTCCCTATTTGTTTCCTCCCTCTTATCAGAGCTCCCTCCCCACCTGCCCCCAGTCCCGCAGAGTAGATCCCCACCCAAAGGGGAAGGGAGCCTAATGGTTAACCAGTGGCCACCCCCAAGGTACAGCCAGACCAGCTCATCCAGCCTGGAAACCAAACGTTCTTTACTAAATTCATTGTTTGGATCTTGGAATGTGTCTCCCTTAGAAACAATGTTATAAATGGTGCTCTGCTTCCCAGGCCTGCCACAAAACTGTTGAACCCAAAATGCAGCTGTAGGGTGTTGCTGAGAACTGTGACCGCTACCCAGGAACAAGGAAGCCACTGACAGTTTTTTCTATGGGGGGAGAAAATATATATAAATAAATACATATATATATGTGTGTATATATATATATATACATACACACATATATATACCAGTTATTTTCCTCTGGGCTATAAATTAAATAAATTAAAGTTGTCTCATTAAGTGTCCTCCTCTGGAGCACCTATTCTATTAGTTAAGCCCTCTTCCTTTGCAGGTAACAGGAATACCCTCATAGGAATGTATTTTGAGGACACAGCCACAGGGAGAGCTCACCCCATAAGAGGCAAATCCAGAGCCAGAAGGGCTTCCAGTAACCCAGAAATTCTTCTCT